>OY998238.1:26069321-26379155 GCA_963922005.1 Cornus suecica
TGGTTTCCAATCTCCTGGCTTTCCATGGATCTTCCAGCACGTCTCCTTTGTGTGTCCAGGTTTTCGACAGTGGCCGCACCATGGTCTGCTTTTTCTTTGTCGATTATCATTGTTGTTGTTGAACTGGGGTCCACGGACTGCTAGGGCAGAATTTTCAGGAGTGAGTGTGATGTTTTGGGATCCCAACATCACCTTCTTCCTACTTTCTTCTCTTCCGACTTCTGAGAATGCTTCTCGGATGCTAGGTAATGGCTTAGTGCTGAGAATTCTGACCCGGATTTCGTCAAGGTTCTTACAAAAGCTCTTCCACAAACTAGTTTTGAAAGTTTGAAGTCCAAGTTGGGCATGATTGACATCTACAACCCAGCTTGAGGGAGAGTGTGAAAATCTGGTGTCTATCAAGGAATGAGTTGACAGAATCTTCTGTTAATAATAAGTTGAGATTTGGGTAGCTGTACCAAATCTCTGTGGCTGCACCAAATCTGTAGTTGTATCAAATCTCTTAGCTGACTTATTTGGGCAGCAGTTGTATTGACTTATTTGGTCAGCAACTGTATTTGTTGACTTAGTGGAGTCTTGATTTAGATAGGCTAGTTGTTTTTCATGTTTTCTACAGCCTATATATTGCAGTGTATTATGTATGTTTTGATATACTTCATAATAGATATAAAAGTTCAGTCCAAAATCTACAAAATAGAAGGATCATTCAAGCCTGCTTATTATTCATTTTTAATCATCAACAAAGCTCATGTTAATTTCCCTTGAACTTTTGCCCTTTACTTTCTGTACTTTCTCTGACATGCACAAGTAGCAAAAATTGAGCTCCTGAGAACAGCCCATGGATACAGCCCCCAAAAGAAAAGAAAAGAAAAGATTAAAGATTAAAGGATCACACGCAGAAAGAGAGAAAGAGAGAAAACGGAAAGAAAGGAAATCAATTCCAGCTTAGAGAGTTACAGTGAGGGCCAACCTGTAACCTGTGCGGGAGCTAGATTGGTAGTCATATGTAGGAACTTGAGCAGGATTACCTTCCTTCAAACTACGAATATTTTCGAGCAATGTATCATAATCCGTCAGGCGTGGGTCTGTTTCAAAACATACAACTCGTTAGAGCTCTGCAAAGCTTCCTTAAAACATTCGTCATCTGTCTATGATGCCAGAGTTCATAAACCTCTAAAGAAGCATGAAATAGCAAAACAAACATCATTACTGTTTTCAAGAAGGCTACAAGAGAACTGCATAATATTCATACTATCAGCATCCCTTTCAATGCGAATCTGCATTTCATTTCTCAATATGCTGGAATACTATTCATTGAACTTTCAACTCTTGCGTTAAAATTACAGAATGGCTAAAGTAACAAGGCAATTAAAAGATTACAGCCATCGGACAGGAGGTAGATCATGGCAACAAATTTAATGTATATGAGAGTGCAAGTCATCGGCAATTTCTACTTAGTTGGTGATCTAGCGTAGGATTTTGTATTTTTCTTTAATGTTCCACTTTGTGTGTGTACTTAATCTTTTTTTTATATCTTGTTCGGCAATTTCATTTAATGGTCTCTCCCATAAGATACAAAGATTAGGCCTGTATTCAGTCTGTCTCCATGTAGCACCATCCTTAACCTTATAATAAAAGGGAAATTCATAGTGACACTTAGTGGTCACATGCTTGCCACAGAACTACCTAAGTAGAGACGAACTCTAACTGGGGTTCAAGTCGCCGTTGGTTTTAGGCAGTGTAAGGTTCAATTCAATTTTAGACTAATATGCTTATATTGTGTTTATGGTTCATATCCTCCATAACTTATGTACGGACACTGATGGCGAGGATGTAGACACCAATTCTGTGAGAAATAAGGCTGCTGCAAGCATTTCCTTCCCTTTCTTCTCCTTTAATTCATGCTCTTTCTAACTCCAGATTTAAATGTCATCTTCCTCCATGGTGGCTTTCCACTGGAGAATGGGGGTGTGGTGTGGTTCAGCGTATCAGCTGCACAACTCTGTGTGCTCAATACACTCGGAAAGCTGCTGCACGCCATCCTTCTAAGTAAGTTCCCACTCTTCCTTTCATACCTATCTCATTTCAACCTCTTCCACCCTCAATTCTTTCAACCTCAACCCTTGCCGCCATCCTCCGTTCGTTACAATATTTTGCAACAGCTTCTAGTCCGTCTAATCTGTTTAAAGATCTCTTAACTCATTTTACACCCAAGCTTGCTCATGCACGTCTCGTACTGAAAAATTATTCCTGTGGGTCAGCATTAAGACTTCACCAAGCAGCTGGTTTCTATAAATTTGACATAATTTCAGATTTGTTACGATCGTCAATTATTCCGGTTTTAGCGTTACTATATTCTTTAGGACTGTCATTGATCTTTAACACCACTGTGTCTCATACAAGAACAAACCAGCCCAGATGATATAGACCAGCAACAGGTTGATGGATGCTGTGAAAGCTCTAATAGCACTGTTCAATTATGAACAAAACTTCAATTCTGTTGATGGGCACCACTGGAAGCTTATTTATTATATTGGGTGGTATTTATAGGGGAAAGTGAAGTACAGAAGATAAATGATAAGGAAAAGAGACAAAAACCAAGAGTAAATGTGGTTGGCTCACCGCTAGGGATACCTCCCCAGCCAAAGATGATAATCACTTCACTAAACACATAAAGACTACAAAGAAGAATGCACCAAGTATATAAACTAAAAACCCCAAGCTAATAACAAAACAGACACCCCAAATTTTGTCAACTGTCACAATAACTTTCAAGTCTCTTTGTCTCACCAGAATCCCCTCACACTAGACTTCTATTAGTAAAATGCAGAAACCTCCCTAGTAAGGAATAGAAATAATAGCTTTCCCAAAGAAAACCCAAAATTTATATTCCACCGTGAAAAAGATACTAATACAAAAAAGAACAAAAACCCTAAAACAGGAAGCCTGAAAATTAATAAAAATTTGGGACAACTGCTAAACCAAGACGCAAAGTATCAACCTTTTCATCAATCATCCTTTCTGCATCCTTCTCTTTCATTGCTAATAAAAAATTAACAGCAAATTGGTGAAATCATTCCAAACATATTCTCAGAGATTTCATTCAAGAATAAAATCTCTTGAAGCATGTAACAATGCCCACGGCTTTGACATACTTTTTCTTATTTTCTTCTGTGGGGTGGGGAAAGGAGAAATCATGGTTTTGTTACACCTATCACGCAATTGTGCCCCTAAACATTTTGGGTAAATGAGTTGAGAAGATATAAGGTCTATCAATTGGGTGTATGATTGGGGTATGGTTCAACTACAATCCCAATTATTGCCAATTGTTTGAAAAACAATCACCCTCTGTAGATTGTTTGAGGGACCTTTTGAATACATTAAAGTTTTATAATCTAAAACGATTGGACAAAAATTATAATCTGGAAGGAGCTTTGCTCAAGTAATCATCCACCTAAAATTTATATGTTCACTCACCAACAGAGAACCCATTCATCACCTAAATTAAGAAAAGTATATGTTCTTGAAGAAAAGCCTAATTTAGATAAACTCCTCTTTGATTTGTCTTTTGATTCCAGTGACTATCTATAGTATCCTAAGCAAACAATCAAACTTGGAGCTCCACTAAAATGAAGTTTGATTAGCAGGGAAAATATGGAGGTGACATAACACACGTGGAATGAAATCACATTGTTGCAAAGAATCCATCCTTGTGGAAGAATAAATACTCAGACGCATGTGTAAAAGAATCCATTCAATTTACCATTTCGGATATGAAAATTAATAACCTTATCCATACAACTTACATATTCTTAAGCTCTACATTTTCACCATGCAACTTCTTTTACGAAACAAAAGCAGTTGCTGCCAATACACTTTGCTTTATATTGAGTGCTTGTTTGGTAGAGGGAGTGGTGCCCCTTTTTTTGGGTTTGGTTTGAAAATTGTGCACCATTTCATGTTTGGCAAGCTTGGTATTGGAGCAATAGTGTCAAACCATTGGACCCAAATCCATCATTTTTCACACCATCTCAATAGATGGTTTGGATGGAGTTGGGTTAGTTTTCTCACACCAAAACTATTCTTTAACTCAAACCAATTCAATTTAGTGTACCATTGTTTAACCCAAACCAATTCATTTATAATATTATATATATATATATATATATATATAAATTTGAAAAATAAAATATTTATGAAAAAATAAAATATTTCAAAAAAATCAAACGAAAAAATATATTTCATAAAAAATAAAATATTTCGGGAAAACAAATATTTCTAGAAAAAATAAAATATAATAAAAATATATTTATTATTTTTTAAAAAATATACAAATTATATGTATTTTTACTAAAATCTTTTATTTTTTCAAAATATTTTATTTTTTTGAAATATCTTATATAAAATATTTTATCTATAAATATTTCGAAAAAATTAAATATTTATATATTTTATTTTTTAAAACATATATATTTACAAAATGTTATTTTAAATAAATAAAATGTCAAACTATTCCAAGTTACCAAATATGATTAGTTTCAGAATTTCAACTCATACCAATTCTACCAAACATGGTTTGATTTTTCAGTTTCACTTTTTCTCACACCAAAACCATCTGCACCAAACATGGTTTCAGTTCTGAATAAAACCACACCAACTCCAACCAACCCAACTCCAACCAAACCAAAATCAAAAACCAACACCACACCGTCTACCAAACAAGCACTGAGTTTATTCTTAGAAAGCAACTTGTAGAAAGTCCATGAATGTTGTCAAGTTGTGTTTGTATTCCAGAAGAATTTTAAGAAAGAAATTTCTCCTGATGGAGAAAAGATTAAGAAAATATCATCTAAATGGTATGTTAATATATACATATGCCAACCAGTCTACTTATCTCTAAGAGGATCTTCTAACAAGAACAAAAAATAGGGAAAAAAACGGAAAATTTACCATCAAAGTTGCCATCAATAATACGACTGGCATCATTGTAGTTGTCCATATTTATAACAGCAATGCTGGGCATAAAGTTGAGCACCTTCTCGCAAAATACAGTCTTCCCTGCCCCAGAGGGACCCGCCACTCCTACTAAAATTATCCCCTCATTCTTTTGAGATAACAATTGGCATGCACGGATTACTATAAAGAAACCCTTCTCAAATGAAAGAGTATCTTGGATTGGGAATATCTCGTAACGATCTGAGCCCTTTCTTTTCACCAATTGGACTTGATCTCGCAATAGGCCAGATCGTCGCCTAGGTGAATCAGCAACCGAAGATGTATCCAACGCCATAAAGCTAAGAATATGATCTTCCCCTGTCTGCCAAAGAAGTAAAATTGCAACATACGCAATTCTTAAAATGTTTGCAGCAAAAACAGTTATAAATAGCAGAATTCCAGACATAATTTTGAGAGAATGGGTTACAAATGTTCTCTTAGCAAGTGTTAATAGCTCGAACGGAAAAATAATTACGCAATATTTCTTTAAACCAAAGTTTGATGTGGCTTTTGGCTCACAAAATAAAATTGCAATATATGTAATGAAATCCAAACTCCCCTTCATTGGAATGGTTCTAGAGGAGCAAACAACGATAAGTCTGCCACTGTATTCGCTCACCGATGATAACTTCTCGCCACGGCCTATAGGAACCAGGCTAAATACCAAATCCTAGTGCTCTATTATGGCCAGTTGGGTATGAGGGGAGGTGAATGGAAGGAAGGAGGGAAAAGTGAGGGATGAGAAAAACATCAGCAGCTATTGAAGGTGGATGAAACTGAAAGGTAAGAGAGGAGAACAACACCAATGCCATGGGCCATCATACCAAAAAGTTGGCAAGCAAGGCAAGTGAAAGGGAGGAAACTTCTTTTCAAGCGTCAAACACCGCCTTTTCCTCTAATTTGTAAGCATGTTATAGTAAAACAAGCAACATCTATTTCCTTCCTTCCAACTCAACCCAATCATATGCATTTTCATAGC
Organism: Cornus suecica; assembly: GCA_963922005.1. Taxonomy (NCBI): domain Eukaryota; kingdom Viridiplantae; phylum Streptophyta; class Magnoliopsida; order Cornales; family Cornaceae; genus Cornus; species Cornus suecica. The sequence goes on from OY998238.1 coordinate 26,075,296, forward strand.
TCGTGCCTTCCTCTCCCTTTCTTTTGTTAGAGGAACGAGATTTTATTTCCAATTTATGATGCTTCAATATATGGAAGCGTCAATGAAAGAAAAAGTAAAGATAAACAAAATAAGCTTTATAAGAACTAGTTGACTTTATTGCAATGACTTGTATTATTTTTGGCCAAAATAACATAAAAGACATGATTCAACAGTTTAGGGTTTGCTTGGTTTGTAATTCTTGAAACAGTTTTATGCTGTCTTCTGAAAACTGAAAAATAAAAAATTGTACAAATGAGTCTACTTGGTTCAATATTGTGAAAATTGTTTTAAGAAAACTGTGTTAACAAAAGGTTTGTTTTCTCTGAACACATATTTCTATTTTCAAATATACAATCAAATTGACTATTATTCTCGTTTGCTTTCTCTTCAGACACTCCGAATTTGAATAGTCCCATTCCCCTGTTGCTGAGCATTAAATGAAAATTTTCTCCTTGAGTGGAATTATATCGAAATATACGAGTCATATCACCAATTCAACATCGCAGTTATAACCTAAAATCTGGTAATTTAGATAGATCTCTGCATAGCAACAATTTGAACAGTGTCAATAGGCAAGACAGACTCCTCAGGACATTAGTAATCAACACGAACTCAACAATCTTGTCAGTAGAAGGAAAGAAGGATAGCAAAGGGGATTAATGGATAGACTTCTCTTTATTCGGGTTGAAGGAACACGAAAAGGGAAGGAAGATAGATTGGCAGACCCCACCATCCAAAGACACCATATTTGCTCCTTCTAGTAGTGGGGGGAAAGAAGGGGTATTAGTTCCCAAATGCCCCATTTTCTCATAAACACTTTAGACAACTCCCTTTATTTAAAGTGTACTATTCTTTCTTCCTTTCTTCTCAACCAAACGCAATGAGGGAAAAGTATTCTTATCCTACCGATACCTTCTCCACCACTCCTCTCTTCCTTCCTTCCAATTTTCAGATCCATTGTACTAAGCTGATCATGGTATGCAGATCTAGTATAAAAATTCACACTCCAACACATATTCAAAGAATAACTAAAATAAATTCCCAAATAGTCTTTCTCCTAGTAATTTTGCGCGCTTCGATGAGAAATCAAAACCCATAAGAGCATTTTCATAGTAATATTTTACTGTATGAAATATCCACAAAATAAAAATAAAAAATAGTAATAATCAAGAACAAAAAGGGCACAACTATTGGAAAAAACAACTGAGAGAAGAATGAGGGGGGGAAATATCGAACTCCGCAACTAATCATTTTCAATTAGGAAATGAATGATAACAAAATGAACTTACCCTAAAAACGAATCCAACTACACAATTAGACGATAAAAATTTCTCACACAACCATATAGAAATTTAAGAAAGATACCAAAATTAGTAATCAGCACTGAATACAAAAAATTAAAAACCACTGTAGGAACATTTATTTGTAATGACATATTTCTAATAAAAAACCATGTTGAGTGTTGTGAGTTGTGGTTTGGGTTAATCAAGTTGACAAGTCAAATGAAGATCAACAAACGTGTCAAATCAAGTTTAAAGTGATGAATAATATAAGAGTTGTGAAGTGAAGTTGATCGGAAGCGGCATTGCAAAGAAATAAACAGAAATTTGATTTCTGAAGTTGCCGAATACACGAGATTTGGTTACCGAGTATTCGAAATTTTGATTTACCAAGTACTCGAACTTTCCATTACCGAGTACTCGAGATTGTGCGTCTTGGCGCACACCATTGCATGCATTCCAGAGACTTTGGCGCGCCATCCTACGTTATGCCACGTTATTAGAGTATTACCAAGTACTCGAAGATTTTCTACTAAGAACTCGAAGTTGCCGACTTCAGGTTTTAAATATGGGTTATTATGATTCCTTAAAGACTCTTATTCACTTAAGGACATGTCTAGGAGTTATTATTGGTATATTGGGATATATTTGGAGAATTTATGGTCAAAAGGTTAAGTCTTGGAGGACAAGAAAAATACTTGGAGATTAAGAAATCTTATTCCATAATTGAAGACTTCTCTCTCTATAAATATGAGAAAAGATGATTGGGTGTGAGAGGCAGTCTTTAGAGCTCTGCAATTCTTCTACTGAAAAGATCTTCTTGCAGGGAGAGAGACAGAAAAATATTGAATAATTATTCATCTTCTAGTTCTCTCTTGTTTTTGGGATTTTTCAATTGTGTGGATGATCTAGATACAGAAAAATCTACACACCATCCGTTGCACTGTGTGTGCATTGATCCGTGAGAAGTGGAACCGTCATAGTACGGAGATCGAAGCAAGAGGCTTCATGGTTCATTGATCCGTTGAGAAGCGGAATCATTACAGTACGGAAATCGGAGCGAGAGCTTCGTAGTAGCGCGAGTAATTCAAGACTTTCAGACATCGAGTGATAAACGGCGAATCAAAGTGATTGTAAGTCATAACTTCATAGAGTCTGTATACTTCTTGATTCATAGTGCATCTATACCAAAGGATATCCGTGATTTTTACTTGGAGCGTTTTTCAAGATTTTTCACGTAAAAATATTGGTGTCGTCTCTACTTTATTTTCTGCATTTATATTTATTATTGCGTGATTATGTTGTTATAGAATTGAATTAAAATTGACTATTCACCAATTAATATTTTACTTTGTCATTTATTCATAAAAAGCCTATTCACCCATCTTGGCTTAGTTTACCATCTCCCAGTAATTTCAACCACCATTGAATACAAAAAACTAATGATCACCCATTGTATGATTCCATGTGTTAAAACTTATATAAACAAGAAGATTAAATAGAACTAACCCAGATACGGAATTCGCACAAGCACAAAATGGGATTGCAGGAATCACTCTAAAACTGTTACATATATATATACATATATATACAGAGAAGTGTGTGTATTGTGTGACGGTAGAGATTCCCAGAGAGCAAACCTTGAGAAATCAGTGTGTCCAATTTCAACCCTGAAAGTTGGAGTGATTAGTGATTTCTGAGAACATGAAAAGGTGATAGTCTGAAGATTCTGGAGGTTCTGGAAATGGAATTTGCATGAACAAGGCCTAGAGAGAGAGGGGGAGAGAGGGAAGCAACGTGTTGAAACCGTATTGGGGTCTGAGATGGACTTGTCTTTACAGATGATGTGAATTGGTTACGGAGATGGCGATGGCACAAGGGTAATATTGTCCTTTCACTAGGCGTAGCTCGATATTTATGTTCTACCGTCTACGTGTCCATTCTCACTAATAAATAAGTAAGATGTCCAAATGGTAGAAAAATAAAATGAAAAAAAGTACTACTAGGGGTATGGGGCACGATTAGAATTGAGTTCGAATTATAAAATAAAATAAAAAAATATATTGTATTTAAGTTATTACCATCGTTTTTCATCTAAAATTTATTTATTATTTTAATTTGTATCAAGCTTTGGAAAATTCATTTTCTTAAAAGTTGCATTAAATATGTATGTATGTTTGAAAAAAAATAATCATTGCCAATAGAATTTAAAAAATACTTTTTCAACAAGAATGCATCAATAAAACTAAAATGTATGGCATGAACTTTCTCGAAAGATTCCTGGCTAACTCCATTTTATATCTTGTTATATATCAAACTTTGCATTTGCAGTAATAGTAATTCTTATTATTTTATATCAATATAATGTATTTTTGTCTTTTATTATAGCATGTATTGCACGTACTCCTTTTCTAGTTAAATAAAAAGTATGTTGACGTCTGTAATAAAAAATGGGTGAAAGATACAAAATTCTCCTACACTATTAGAAATGTGCAAATAACTCTCTATAGTTCAATTTGTATAATTAAGTTCCTATAGTTTGGCAAAAATGTGTACAAAGACCCCTTACGACACTGTTCTGGGAACTTTTTCGGCCAAAAAAAAGGCATGTGCGTTTCACATACTGTTTAGTTTTATAAATACCCAAAATGCCCTTGTATTATTACCAAAATGCCCTTCATTTAAATTATATATGTGTATATGGTTTTAATATTAATGTACACAATATACATTTCATTCTCTCTCCTCCCTCTTCTATCAAATCTGCAGCAAATGGGTTCACCCTCTCCATCTCTCTCTCGGCAATCCCCTCTCTCTCTCTAGAATGAATGTCTAACTTCCATTATTGTTGTATTTTCCTTGCCTTCTCCCTTTCTCTCTACTTGTAAGACTGATTTTTCTCTCTTTCTTCTCCCTCCTCTAACAAATCTGGCCAATTTTTTTGCTTTGAACCCTAATTTATTCCATATAATAGTGAATTACCTATATATCAGTTACTGCATTAATGTAGTGAAACTTTGAGGAATTTTTTTTTATCAACATAAAAAGCTTTGAAAATGTCAATGAAAAAGAAAAAAAAGACGCATGTGTTTTAGTTTTGTTTTGTGTGTTAATACATATAAAATATTAGATTTGTGTGTTTAATACCATATTAAATTATGTGATAGATTAACATATATTTAAATATACATAAACCCAGAAATATATATTCGCTATGGTGTATTGAGCCTCAATAATCACTCTGGTGGATTGAGCGTAATCGATTGAAGCATCAATTACAACAGGCATGAATTGATGTGCATGTATTACGCTGCTTGTTCTTCAATTTAGTATGTTTTAGATTTTGATCTAATCTTTTTCACATACGGTATTAACATATATAGATCTGCATGTATATATATATAGATATATATCAAGAATATTCACGTAATCGACTATCAGATCTGAGAGAGAGAGTTACAGAGAGAAAAGAGAGCGACAACACTAAGAGGAGTTGAAATCCTAAAAATGATAAGTATTATACAGCTGGATCCCACATACAAAACGTTTTCGTTTCAAGCAATAAATATACAAAACGCTACCGTTTTGTATATGCCATTTTTAGTCATTTTGTAATTACGCTGTATAAACCAATATATGCACAAAATGGTACCGTTTTGTATATATGGCATTTTTCGTCATTTCATATTTACCTCATTCATTATATTTAATTAAAAAATAAAATAATAAGGGTATAATAGTAAAAACACAAGTCCGTCACCGAAAAATGGCTTAGAGGGATCAAAGTGCACGTTTTATAAAGTATGGGGGTATTTTTAAATCTATAGGGAGGTTATTTGCACATTCCTGATAGTGTATTGGGGTTTTGTGTCTTTCACCCAATAAAAAATAAAAATTTAAATATTAACACTAAAATATAATAATTTGTTTTTAGGTAGATTCACATAATCGGAATCCTCTTGACGCGGATGGTATACTCTATATATAATTCGCCATCTTTGAATTGTTTTTATAGTTAAAAACATATATATACATATATATGTTGGTTTAAGATGCTACAAGGTAGGACTGACAATTCGTGTCGGTGAGTTGTGTTCGTGTCGTGTTAAAAAAGATTTGGTTAATATACGTGTCAAATATATTTAACTCTAACCAAATCATAGGTTATCCGTGTCGACCCATGTAATCCATTTATTATAATATATTAAATTAAATTTGACACAATCCAACACGAAACGAACTATTTAACCTATTATCAACAAAATTAAATTGAATTTGACATGATCCAGTAATAATTTATTGATATATTTTAACTTATGACTAATTAGAGAAGAAATATATATATATATATATATATAATCGTGTCAAACGTATTGTGTTCGGGTCGACCCGTATATTCTCATGATGTGTTCGAGTCGACCTTTATACAGCTTCAAACCTTTTAATTTAGAGCTGACAATTCGTGTTAGTGTGTCGATCCACGGGTCAATTATGTAATCTGACACTAGTCGACACGAAAATCAAGCATTTTAAATTTGACACAATCCAACACGAAAAATAAAAAAATAAAAATAAAAAACAAAAATAAATTTGAATTTGACACCATTCAGTAATAGTTTATTAATATATTTCAATCCATGACCAATTAGAGAACAGAAAAAATCTGCAAATAAATATAACAATAAATATAATCGTGTCAAACGTGTCATTTCGTATAAGAAATTATCAGCTCTACCTTTTATAGTCAACTCTTACCCTTTTAATTCATGTCGTGTTCGTGTCGTGTCTCATTTACTACAAGGTATGGGTATTAAATGCAAATTGCCAGAAAAAAGGCAAATTCAAAATGGAGAAAAAGAAAAAAAAGATTTTTGCATAAAAAAAAGTTTTATTTTTATTTTATTTTTCTAATCTCAACTAATGTATGTCACAATTCTTATAAAGTTAAAACAGTCATTCTAGTGCTAGTAAGCATGCCTAGGGTCCTCGAACTCCATTAATTTCAAAAGGTTGCATGAGTCCGGACTCTGAATCAACAAGAAGCTCAAGGAGATTGACTTTCTTTATGGGCTCATATAAAAATCTGTCAGATAAGGTAAAACCAGAACCCCAAAAATCCATTTTTCCAAAACCAACCAAATATTGATTTTTATTGGTCTTCTCTTTGCTTACTTCACCACCCCCACCGCAACACACCACCCACACCAGAGCTGAGGGCTTCTGAAGGGATCGATTTACAACCATGTTCATCGTCGAGATTGATGGCTTCTGAATGGATCGACTCAAGAGGAGTTGCCGAAGCTGCCATGATTCATGTTTTTGAGCTTGGAGGATGAATGGATTAAAGGGCTATACAAGGACGACTCTGTATCTAATATTAGGGTAGTTTTGTTTGCAATTGATTCAGGGTTTGTTGACTTTTAGGATAGGTGAGCATTTACTTGTCCTTTATTTTTGTTTGGGTTGAGCTTTTAACTTTTAATTTTTTTTTTCTCTATAATTCTTTCTTGGTTTATTTATTCATTTATTTATCCAAAATAATAATAATAATTTTGAAACTAGACCAAACTGCTTATTAAACAGAGTTTCAGATCAGCGATCAGACCAGTCCACACTGTTTTCCAACCAGGCCCAAAGGAATGCAAGTGACATATGCATAAATCACATCCCATCCATTGGGAAATTATAACAATTTTTAATGGGGATATTCACGTAAACTCCCTCTACTTTATTATGGAGTACGATAAATACTTATTAATTTAATTTTGTGTATATAAATCCATCAGAATTAAAAATATTGCATTTTACCCCTTACCGGTAACTGGCCGACCATCTTTGATTATGAAAATTTCATGCGCAATGCGCATGATATTTCAAAAATCTAAAATGCCCATAATGCCCTATTTTGATAACAAAAATGCCCATATCTCTACCTTTCTCCCCATCTCTTTATCTTCAAACCCTTTTTATAAAAACAAAATGTTAAGAAACTCACATAAACAACACCCACAATACCTCCTAAAAGGCTCAAACCACTCACCTCCCCAATTAGGGGGTGAGGTTATACCATTGCACCAAAGATACACTGGTAAACCCTAATTTCTCTTTCTAAAATCCCCAAACTCACACACTTTCTCTCTTTAAAATCTTTAAACCCATATTCAATTTTTCTCACTAAAGCATGCACGCACACAAAAATCTATATATATATGGATCGAAGAAGAAGAAGAAATTGGAGCTTGAAATATACACACACAAATATATATATATATATATACTTGAAAACACACACACACTCGCACATATATATATACAGGTATTGATGGTGAATGAGAAGAAATCAGAGTTTGAAACACCCCCACTCCCACCCCTACCCCCACAACCACAAACACACACACACATATATATATATGTGTGTGTATTGAATAAAAAAAATTAGGGTTAGGATTTTGAAAAAGGGGTGAAGAAAAAGGGTCTTTATCATCATTTTATATTTCTTTATTTTTTTTTATAAAAAAATTAAAATTATACTAAGGGTATTTTGAATATTTTACACTTCCAGTGATCGGTAAATGAAAAATAGGTAAAATACGCACCCAAATATAAATATTAGGATCCTAATTACGAAAATTTGTACGCACTATATCAATTCTATAGCGAATTAATCACTCGCGACCCTTTTTAATATACGCAAATCCAAGAGGATATTCCATTCAAAAAAAACCCAAGAGAATATTAAAAAGTGAATCCAAGAGAAAATGTGCCTATTTAATTGTTGTTGTTTTTTTATCAATGAAGTAAATAATGTGAGTGCTCATTTAATTTGTTTCTTCATATACCCCATTGGTAATCTTAAAATTTTCAATGAATGCAAAGATTCTCCATGAATACAAAGATCAAAGACTTATTAAATAAAGTTTCGCTATATTTATTGGCGACACTTTGCAAGTTGTGAGGGCTTCGTGCAGCCAAGGCATAGCTGATTATAAATGGAGTGTTATTGTTGATGATATCCGTTGCCTTTTTGGTCATTTTGAAGTCTCTTCTGTCACCTTTACTCCAAGAGAATGTAATGGAGTTGCCGACAAGTTGGATAGAGAGACTTTAAAATTTTAAAAAAATGTGGAGTTTATTCACTGTATTCCGCTTTGGCTAGAAGAAGTTATTTGCTCATATTTGGATTTTGTTTAACCTCATCTCCATGTACTCTATTTTGCCAGGAAAAAAAAAGAAAAAAGAAAGCAGTGGGAAAGGAAATAACAATTCAAAATTTCACTCAAAAATTAATGTTGGAACATTGCACCAACCTATAACATTCATGAAGACGTCCTAAGAATTCACTATCAACTATGAATATTATAATTTGTAAATTTTACAAGATTTTAGTTTCTAAATTAAGCCATATACAATCACACAGATAACACACAATATTTAACGTGGTTCAGCCCCAACCTTGGCCTACGTCCACGGAGAGAAAGAGTATGTATTAGGAAGATATTACATAGGTGAACAACATAACACCCTCACCCGGTGCACACATCACCCTCACACCCTCTTTCTCTCCTTTTTTCCTCACATCTCTTCTCTAAGTTTCAACCCAAATCCTAGGTCCCTATTTATAGAGTTAAACCCATTTCCTTGTTGAACAAAAAAAACTCAATTTCTTGTTGGACAATGATTACAACTCCTTAGAGAATAAAACTCCCTAACAAAAATTTTATTTTACAATACAACTCTAAATAGGAAACCTAATTACAATAGAATTTGAGACATTTTCCTAACAATCTCCACATTGGCTCAAATTCTATCATCTTCTCAAAGCTCCACATTCCTTCAAGCATTAACACTTTTCTACTCATTATTTTATTCTTTTTCATCAACACTCTTCTTCTTCAATTTCTTCTTTTTCATCTACACGCATCATGCTCCACCTCCACCATGACTATGTGCGTTTTTTCAACATTCTTCAACATCAACATCATCTTCAACACTATCTTCAATCACCAACATCATCTTCAACACTATCTTCAATCACCAACATCATCTTCAACATTATCTTCATGACCGCATTTTCTCCGCGATCACTTCATCTACATCATCATCTTTATTCTTCAAGCTTAGTCACCTTTATACCAAGCGCAATATCCACCTTTATCAAATCTTCATCATTTCAATTTTTACTTTTTTTATACAATCTAATCACTATCACATGACACAATCTTCTCAAGAAAAACACCATTACCTTCAAATTATTTCCTCACATATCATCCCACCAACGCCTTCAACTTCGTCCTAATCACCTGCCTCTTCGTCGTCTAGCTCAAATCACTCAAAGACTCGACATCATCATCAATTTAAAACTCAACAATTTCGTTAGCACATGCGAGCCACCAATGCTACGCTCTCTCCACCGTGCCGATGTACGCCATGCCTCCATACATTAATCGAAACACAACCTCCACCTTATCGACATAAAAAATAGCCACAACCAAGCTCTGTTGCCTTTGACCTTTTTACCTTTTTTTCTCCCATAGCTCCCATTGAGCCTATTCGAGGTGTTTGGAGTTGAATCATGCAAAAATGATCTTACGGTTGTGTCTGAAGAGGTCCAAAACCTTAAGAACGCCTCTGATCGCATAAAAAATGGATCAAAAACAATTACAAACGGGTCAAAAAATAAAAAGTTACTAACAACGTCAGAAACTTATTAGGGGGCGTGCCTCCTCAGATGGAAATGATTTTAACGCTGAAACGTTCGTCTTTGAAATATTTTTTCGTTGATATATTATACACCTTGTCTCGATCAACGATGCTCCGTGAAATAGGCCAAAAACAAAACTTTTGCGCGTGGAACTAAAAAATATGGTTGGAACTTCAGGCGGTGCGCGCAGCTGTTTCTGGCAACTTGTTTGACTGTCCCGACTTCGTTTTGTTAAGAGGAAGCTCTTGGTATGGTTGATTTCTGATTTCGAACAACTTTAATCTTCGAATCTGGGCCAGAATGTACGAGCTTCTTCTTTGTTTCAACCTGGAACTCTCTAATACCGATCTGTTTCAACCTAGCTCTGATACCACTTGTTAGGAATTAATTCTCATCTCACACTTGGGAATTAATCCCTCCCAAGATAATCGACATCAGTCTTTACTCACACAGATAACACACAATATTTAACGTGGTTCAGCCCTAATTTTGGACCTACGTCCACAGAGAGAAGGAATATTTATTAGGAAGATATTACATAGGTGAACAATATAACACCCTCACCCGATGCACACATCACCCTCACACCCTTTTCCTCTATTTTTTTCCTCACATCTCTTCTCTAAGTCTCAGCACAAACCCTAGGTCCCTATTTATAGAGTTAAACCCATTTCCTTGTTGAACAAGAAAAACTCAATTTCTTGATGGAATATGATTACAACTCATTGGAGAATAAAACTCTCTAACAATAAATTCATTTTACAATACAACTCTAAATAAGAAACCTAATTACTAGGGGTGGACAAAAATCCGACCAATTCGGTATGGATATTTTGGATCGATTTTATTATGGATTGGATTGGACATGGATCCAAAAACACCGAATCCGGTATTTTACGGATTAGTTCTGGATCTCATTTCTAATAATCCGGTCCAGTCCGGTATTGTTCACATGTATTTTAATATATTTATATTAATAATAGATCACATAATATATTATTTTAAACTAAATTATAATATCTTATATTACTAATATACTATTTCAAACTAAATCATAATACCATATTTTACACTAAATAATTATCTATTTATATATATTTAAAGATCTATTCACTCAATTTCAATACTTTGATTTGGGATTTACTCAACTGAACTCAATTAAACTATTTTGAATTGGGGATTTACTCAATTGAACTTAATTTCACTTAAGTACACTACTTTAAATTAAGAATATTGTCAATTTTACTCAATTAAACTACTTTAAATTAGATGACAAAAAAAAAAAAAAAAACTACTTTAAATTAGAGATTTACTCAATTCCACTTAATTAAAGTCAATTTCACTAATTTAAATTGGGGATTTTATCAATTTCACTCAATTGAAATCAATTTAACTACTTTGAGTTGATGATTTACTCAATTTAACTTAATTTCACTACTTTGAGTTGGAAATTTTATCAATTTCATTACTTTGAGTTGGAGATTTTATCAATTAAACTCAATTTCACCATTTTGAATTGGGGATTTTAGCAATTGAAGTAAATTTCACTACTTTGAATTGGGGATTTACACAATTGAACTTAATTCCACTACTTTGAATTGATAATTTTATCAATTAAACTCAATTGAACTTAATTTCACTACTTTGAATTGTGAATTTACTCGATGAACTTAATTTCACTACAACAGTTTCTTTTGTTGTTGTATTTTTAATTTTCTTTATTTTTTTTGAGTTGATGGATTGACACGAGTTCTTATGTTCTGTCAGATTGTGGGTTTTTGTTCTGCTCATCATTTGGTGAGTGTGGCTTCTTAGAACATTGTAGTACTAACTTTTCTCACAGTATATTTCCATGACTTTGTAGCCTTTTCTATTAATACTAAGCTTGCCTTTTCAAAAAAAAAAAAAAAAAAGAAAAGCTAATATAGTGCTGATAAGTGCACAAAATAGAGTAATTTACCTAACATAATGTCCTCATATGTATATATTTTTATTTCATGCAGGGGTTGATTTGCAAAAGAAAAGAAAAAGAAAGCAAGAAGGATGAAAATGAAGAAAAAGAAAGAATTGGTGGGGGAGAATGTAATAAATGCATATATATATATATATATATGTGTGAAAGTGTATGTGAACGTGTGTATGTGTGTAAAAGAAAGAAATAAAAAGTTAATATATATATATATATATATATATATATATATATATATATGAGAGAGTTGGTGAGTTGGTGGACCAAGGTAAGAATTAAATATGAGAGAGAGATAGAGGGTTGGTGAGAAGGTTGTTGGAGAGGAATTGATGATTCTGAAGTGGGTGGATGTGTACTAATGACACAATTGTCTATATATATCTTGACAATTCAGTAGAGTGGGGAGTGGAGGAATGAGAGCTTAGAATACTTTTGTACCATTTTCATATTTTGTGTAATTTTTGTTCTATCAATGGAATTTTATTCTATTACCTTGTTTCATTTTTTTATCAACATGCTAGCTTAAAACTCTTCTCAAGGGGGTGATGAAGCCACTATGGGTAAGATATAAATAATTTTTATTTTATTTCGTATTGTTTAATTCTCGTCCCGAGAGTATTCATTTTATGAATCTCAATGAACAAAAACCTTACAATAGAGGTTGGACACTAAAAAATAGAAGAAGGATTTTCCGTGATTACCAATTAATGGAAATACGGGGAATGCCTACTACTATTTACATTTTATTTAAACCAAAACATTAGAGGGAGGATTCTTCGTGATTACCAATTAATGGAAATACGGGGAATGCCTACCAATATCTATGTTTATGTTTAATAGGTTGGAGGATAATTTACAATAGAAATATATAAAATTATTTGTATAGACCCGGGTGGTGGATTCTTTTCCCTTGAGATTTTTTCCACCATTTGATAATTTTATCTAGTTATTTTAGTTTACTATTAAAAAATTCAAGAGTTGTTTTAAGTAATTTTCTTTTTATCTCGAAAATAAAGTTTTGGATCCTTGTCTCAAAACGAGTTCCAAGTTGAGAGTGGTTCGACCATACTTATTGCTATACTATTTTAAGTAAAGTATTAGTAGGTATAAATTTTTGTTGATCGGGGTGTGGTGAAACAACGACACAATATCATTAAATCTCAACCCGTCAAGTGCAATGTATGAAATTATTCTGGACATCACCTAGTGGGTGTGTCTTTTGTTTTAGTCATCACATGTTTTAAACTTGTACTTGTGGTTCACATAATATTTTGTAGTGTATGAATTTATTTCCTCAATTTAGCTAATATAGGTTTATGTTTCGATCCGCGAAACCGATCCGAACCAATCCGGATTGGTTTGGTTTTGTTAGACAAATGGATTTGATTGGTTCCGAAAATTGAAAATCCGGTAGTAGTGGATCAGATCCAAAATATTCTCAATCCGATCCGTGTCCACCCCTACTAATTACAATAGAATTTGAGATATGTTCCTAATACCCTTCAACTTAAGCTTTTGGGTTGAACCGCGAAATATTCACCCGTTATACCTACCATATACATTTGGTGCAAATAGCCCCCTTTATTCCATTTTTCGGTGCCTGATATGTTAAATTACCATCTTACCCTTATTTATTTACTTCACAAAAATAGCTTAAGTGTAAAATGATGATTTATGCCATTTTTCGGCGGTGTCAGTTTTCAGGTTTAGTGTTTAATCACAAATGAGGGCATTTTGGTAAGTGGTTAATGACAATTTTTTATATTTGGGGATAAAGTATTGCATGTGAAAGTCACGTGCCTAAATTCAGGCAAAAATGGTGAATGAAACCTTAGTTAAGGGACCAATGGCCTTGTGGTCTAATGATATTTCCATTCCTCCCCAATTTGGGAGGATTCTTCGTGATTACCAATTAATGGAAATACGGGGAATGCCTACCAATATCTATGTTTATGTTTAATAGGTTGGAGGATAATTTGCAATAGAAATATATAAAATTATTTGTATAGACCCGGGTGGTGGATTCTTTTCCCTTGAGATTTTTTCCACCATTTGATAATTTTATCTAGTTATTTTAGTTTACTATTAAAAAATTCAAGAGTTGTTTTAAGTAATTTTCTTTTTATCTCGAAAAGTAAAGTTTTAGATCCTTGTCTCAAAACGAGTTACAAGTTGAGAGTGGTTCGACCCTACTTATTGCTATACTATTTTAAGTAAAGTATTAGTAGGTATAAATTTTTGTTGATCGGGGTGTGGTGAAACAACGACACAATATCATTAAATCTCAACCCGTCAAATGGCGTCGTTGCCGCTTCAACACTAAGAATTCGGAATCAAAGATCCTCCACTCTAATTCTTCGGGAACCCACCCGGCCTTTCTATCCCTCCCTTTCTTTCTTTCTTATTATTATTTCTCTATTATGTGACATTCTATTAAAAAAAAAAAAACAATTGGTTCATTCTATCACTCTGTTCACTGTGTATCAGTATGTAATTGAAAAAAAAAAAAACAAATATTTTGTCCGTACCATACTGGATCGTTGTTTAGTTGATCGTTTATTTGCTTACTGTTACCTTTAGTCATAAAGTTTAAAAAAAAAAAAAAAAAAAAAATTAATTTACGCAAAAGTCAAAGTAGGAGGTTAGGCTTTGCAGTAGCTTTTTGTGAATTTTTTTTTTTCTTTCATTTTCGTGGGCTCCTTTAATATAACAATAAATTTAAAAAAAAAAAAAATCCCAGCAGCCTTACTTTTGCATTGTGTGTCACATTTTCTTTCATTTTCTTTGCAAATTACTTTTGTTTCCCTCCCTTTCTATTCATATTTTTTTTTCTTTATTTTATAATTTTGTTAATTTTGCAAAAAAAAAAAGAAAAAAAAGGGGAATCGTCTGGTAGAAATTTTTTTTTTTTTTTTTCCCATTCCAGTAGCTTTTATGATACATTTTACTTTTGGCTTTGTTTCTCTGTTAACTGTGTAAGAGAGAGTTCTTGAATATATATATATATATATCATCAGACTTTTGAACTGTGTGGTAGTATCTAATATAAGATGTAGACATCTTTGATAACGAAAGTAGCTTTTCATATATAGGTCTGTAATAGGCTTTGAAAAACATAATAAAATAAAAAAATTACAGGATAACACTCAAACTTTGATTTGTTTAGTGATATCAATTATTGATTTGCTCAACTACATTAAATTCTTGTGTCCCCTGGAACCTTTCGGTCACCGTCTAGACCTTGCACCATCCTTGTCTATCTATTTTATATATTTTATGTACATCTAAAATAAAAAAATAAAAAAACCCGGAGGTGTGAGAGCACTCAAGCATTCTTTTGAAAATTACTTTGGCTTCCCTACTTATTTTCAAAATAATCAAACCCACCCATAAAAAAAAAAATTAGATTAGTTTAATTCTTATTATTTTTATTATTCACTCAATTTTATTTTTTTCATTTTTTTTGTTTACTTACTTGTTTATTTTTATTGTTTTCTATTTGCAGGAGTTACCGTACCGGGTCGTCATCCAGGTTCCATATTTCTAAACCCTTGTTATTATTGTTATTATTTTTCCTTAGAATAGGTAAGAATTTTGCATGCGACCTCTAGGGTAGAATAACATTAGACGTTACCCTAGGCTCCCGTTATTTGTATTTAGTTTTTTTTCATATAAATATTATCTTAAAAAAAAAAAATAAAAAAAAAAAATAAAAAGATTTTTTTTTTTTTTTTTTTTGGTATATTTCTTTCTTATTTTATTTTATTCTTGTCTTGCTTGTGCATATTTTAAATTAGCATTTTGCATAAGATACTTAAGGGCAAAAATTCCCACAAGATACGGTCGGGATTTCATCACCCGTCTCCGTGGCCCACAAATCACAAAAATTCCTTGCATTTGTTAAACCATGAGCCGGATTTGATTAAAATTCATTAGCAATCAGCCACTTTAGGGTTACGAGCTCATAGGCCTTCTAGGAAGGAAGCGGTTGGTAGTCACTCCAGTGAGTCATTATCAAATTGATAAACGGTAGGACAGTTCTGTCTAGGAAAGTGAGGTTGACTCGGCATTAAGCAGGCCACGTGCCTCGCCACACTTTCCTGGGAACTACTCCGTTGTTAGTTTGATGATCCTTAACTGGTAATCTATCGACTTAATGTGGAATAGAGTAGAAGCTGTCTAATTAGGAGAGAATTAATTTGGACATCACCCTATTAATTCTCTACAATATTAGATTTAAAAATTCACCACCTTTGAATTTAAGCTCAAGATAACAAAGCCAAAATTTTTGTGTGATTCGTCCCTCATCTAGCCCTTTTAGGTTTCTTTTTTTTTATGCCCCAGTGGTTACGAGTTAACAAGCGTCTAGTCAGGTTTCCTAGTGATCTGTCTCTAATTGATTTAGAAGAAAAATCAATTCCCTTGTTATATCTGTCAACCACCAATAATTCACCAATGGCTGCACCAAGAACTCTTAATGACTATTTTGCCCCAATCACAGCCAACCCACCCAATAGCATAGTTCTACCTGAGAATGATGCACCCCAGTTTGAGATTAGACCCGCCACAATCAATATGTTGCCAAAATTCCATGGACTCAAAAGTGAACAACCCTATATCCATTTAGGGAAGTTTTTGACAATATGCAACACATTCAAAAATCAAAATTTGAATGAAGAGGGTGTCAAATTGCGTCTTTTTCCCCTATCCTAAGAAGATAAAGCTGTTTCATGGCTAAACTCCATTCCACCCAACTCTATTCGATCATGGGATGAACTTGCAAGGAAATTCATTAGTAAATTTTATCCCATGCAAAAGACCGAATCAATGAGAGATGCCATTAGTACTTTTAGAGGGAAAATTGAGGAACAATTCCACCAAACTTGGGACCGATTTCATGACTTGCTCCTCAAATGCCCACATCATGGCTTTGATAAAGCACAGTTAGTCCATTTCTTTTATAAGGGACTTTCACCTATGAACCGAACCATGATTGAGTCAATGCACCAAGGAAAGTTCAATGCCCAAACCCCTGACCAAGCCTATATATTTTTGGAGGAACTAGCTGAAAATGCCCAAAATTGGAATTGGAACCAAAGTGAGAATGATTTTTCTAGGAATGATCAAATGAATAAAAAACCTGGTTTTTATGAGATCAAACCTGAAAATGAGTTAAAGTCTGTGATGCAAAGTCTTGCTGATGGAGTGAAAGACTTAAGCAAAAAGTTTGATGCATTTGCCCTAATATCCACACCTGCACAATGCAATGTTTGTTCTGGTTTATCTCATCCCACAGAGGAATGTCCGGTCTATTGTACATCTGAACCTTCGGATGCGCAATTTTGTGCTTTCAATACCTTCAGGAGACCATTGCCTAACACATTTAGCCAAAGTTACCATCCTGATACTAGAAACCACCCTAATTTTTCATGGAGGCAAAATTTACCTCCACAAAACTTAGGTGGTCCATCCGGTTTTCAAGGTAACTCCAATAGGCCACCTCCACCTCAAGGACAAATCATTCCTCAAACTCAATTCCCCAGGAATAACCAGTTCAATCCAAGCCGAGATTTAGCAGTTGATCCCATGAACAACTATGTTGCTCATGTCCCACCGGTCCATAATACTTCCAATTATGAGGACACTTTGAAAATGCTTGCCCTTAATCTTGATCAATCCAATAAGCATTCCAATCAGAGATTCCAAAAGTTAGAAAATAACTTTGATCTCTTGACTCAAAATCAACTGCAATTTCAGCAGTCTCTCCAAAATTAGTTGAGTCAACTCACTGCAGCTCTGTCTGAAAGACAAAAGGGTACATTACCGAGCCAACCCGAAATCAATCCAAAAGGACAAGGAGTTCATCACATAGGGACCACTTCTACTTCGGACCACTCAAATGACCATGTAAATTCTATCACTACCTTGCGGTCATGAAAGAAAATTGATAATAAGGTTGAGCCACCCATCAGTCATGAAAATGAACAATCCAAATCTCTTTTACCCAATTCCCCAAAATCTAACAAGGATCAAGGTCCTAAGCTTGATGAGATCATTCCTAAGCCGGTTGTTCCACGTGCACCCTTTCCCTCTAGACTAGTCAACAATAAGAAGGATTCTCAATACAGTGAAATCTGAGAGATTTTTCAAAATCTCCAGATTAACATTCCATTTCTCACTGCTATTAAACAAATTCCTTCTTATGCAAAATTCATCAAAGACTTAGTCAAGAGGAAAACCAATATTCCTAAGGAAGCCTTCATGGACCAACATTGTTCCTCATTCCTACAAAACCAAGCAGTGGTTAAACACAAAGACCCTGGTAGTCCCACTATCACTTGTAAGATAGGAGAAAATTTTGAAGGTCAGACTTTATTGGATCTTGGTGCCAGTGTCAATGTGTTACCGTCTTCAGTCTACTTGGATTTGGGATTGACTGATTTGAAGAAAACTGACGTTAGAATTCAGTTAGCTGACCGATCCATAAAAATTCCAAGGGGTATCATTGAGGATGTGATAGTCAAAGTTAATGATTTTTACTACCCCGTAGACTTCATTGTGCTAGACACTCAGCCAACTCAAGGGAAGCAAATTCCAATAATTTTAGGTCGACCATTTTTAGCCACAACCAATGCTTTGATCAATTGTATAAATGATAGCATGACCTTGACCTTTGGGAACATGAAAGTGGAAGACAATGTGTTTAATTTGATGAAACAATCCATTGAATCAGAATTTGTTGAAGAAGTTTATCTTATTGATTCATTGACCACCTACACCTTTAACCACTCGTATCCTGAGGATCCACTTCAACAGTGTTTAGCCCATTTTGGTGATAGTTTTGATGAGGCTAATTATATTAGCCAAATCAATGATTTGCTAAACTCTGCCCCACCCTTTGAAGCACCCAAGTATAAATCCAAATTTGAATCATTGTCATTACTGGTTACCACTGAATCTGAACATGCAAAGAAACCACCTAAGATAGAATTAAAGCCTTTACCCGAGACTTTAAAATATTCGTATCTTAGTGAATCTGAGACTTTTCCAGTGGTAATATCTTCTGAGTTCACTGAGCAACAAGAGTCCCAATTACTCGAGGTTCTTAAGACAAATAGGGAAGCCATAGCATGGTCCATTGATGATATCAAAGGCATTAGTCCTCTAGTGGTGCAACATCGCATTCACTTAGAAGATAATGCAAAAACCTGTAGGCAGCCTTAAAGGAGACTTAACCCCAATATGAAGGAAGTTGTCCGCGGAGAAGTTATCAAACTTCTTGACGCTGATATCATCTACCCGATTTCTGATAGTCAGTGGGTGAGACCAATCCAGGTCGTTCCAAAAAAGTCTGGCATCACTGTTGTGTCCAATGCCCACAATGAGCTAGTTCCTACTCGCATTCAAACTGGATGGCGAGTTTGCATAGACTACAGGAAACTGAATAGTGTGACTCGGAAAGACCATTTTCCACTTCCCTTCATCGACCAAATGTTAGAGAGATTAGCTGGTCAGGCCTTCTATTGCTTTTTAGATGGCTATTCTGGTTACAATCAAATTCCTGTCCACCCAGATGACCAAGACAAGACAACTTTCACCTGTCCATTCGGTACATTCGTTTATCGTCGTATGCCATTCGGCTTGTGTAATGCCCCAGCTACATTTCAGCGGTGTATGATGAGTATATTTAGTGACATGGTTGAAAAGTTTTTAGAAATCTTCATGGATGAATTTTCTGTCTTTGGATCATCATTTGAGCAATGTCTGGACCATCTTTCTCTCGTACTTCAACGTTGTCATGACACTAACTTGGTACTTAACTGGGAAAAGTGTCATTTCATTGTTACAAAGGGAATTGTCCTAGGTCATAATATCTCTAGTGCAGGAATTAAGGTCGACAAAGCCAAAATTGATCTAATCTCCAATCTACCTATCCCTAAATATGTTCGAGATATTAGAGCATTCCTAGGTCATGTCGGTTTCTACAGGCGCTTCATCAAAGATTTCAGTAAGATAGCTAGACCTTTGACCCATCTTCTCGCTAAAGATGCCCAATTTGAGTTTACTGATGTCTGTAAGTCCGCCTTTGAGCACTTAAAGTCCACACTCACTACTGCACCTATCATTCGCTCACCTGATTGGACCTTACCTTTTGAAATTATGTGTGATGTGTCTGATTATGCAGTAGGTGATGTTTTAGGCCAGAAAGTGGATAGAGCACGACATGTCATATACTATGCTAGCAAAACCTTAAATGATGCCCAAATCAACTACTCAACCACTGAGAAAGAGTTGCTAGCCGTCGTGTTCTCCTTTGAGAAGTTTCGATCTTATTTGATTGGATCTAAGGTAATCATCTATACAGATCATGCAGCGTTAAGACATCTTTTGTCCAAATCTGATGTAAAACCTCGATTGATACGCTGGATCTTACTCCTTCAAGAGTTTGACCTTGAGATTCGAGATAAGAAAGGTTCTGAGAATGTAGTCGCTGATCATTTGTCCCGTCTTGTTATTGAATCCACTAGTGACTCCATTCCAATCTCTGATTATTTTCCTGATGAGCAATTATTTGAGATATCTCATGCACCAAGGTATGCTGATATTGTCAATTATATTGTGATTGGTCAAATTCCTTCCAACTGGTCCAAGCACGAGAAAGATAAGTTTTTGGCCAAGGCTAAGGAATATTTTTGGGATGACCCCTACTTGTTTAAATATTGTCCAGATCAGATCATTCGTAGGTGTGTTCCTGAGGTAGACCAAGAGTCTGTCATTTCCTTCTGTCATGACCAGGCCTGTGGTGGCCATTTCAGTTCCAAACGAACTGCTGCAAAAATCTTGCAGTCAGGATTCTATTGGCCAACCCTTTTCAAAGACACCCACACATACTGTCTAGCTTGTCATAGATGTCAATTGCTCTGTAAGATTACCAAAAGAAACGAATGGCCTCAACAATCAATTCTCGTTGTTGAAATCTTTGATGTTTGGGGTATTGATTTCATGGGACCATTTCCATCCTCGTTTGGCAATCTCTACATCATTCTAGCAGTTGATTATGTGTCCAAATGGGTAGAAGCTTTAGCCACCAAAACAGCTGACCATAGAGTTGTGGTGCAATTTTTTAAAGAACAGGTTTTGCCTCGATTTGGAACACCTCGAGCCATAATCAGTGACAATGGTTCACATTTTTGCAACAAAGTCTTTGGAAACCTGTTGTCCAAATATGGAATCAACCATAAAGTGGCCCTATCATATCATCCTCAAACCAATGGTCAAGCTGAGGTATCCAATAGGGAGATTAAGCAGATTTTAGAGAAAACTGTCAACCCCACAAGGAAGGACTGGAGTCTTCGACTCCCGAATGCGTTATGGGCATACCGAACTGCTTACAAGACCCCTATAGGAATGTCCCCATATCGATTGGTCTATGGCAAAGCCTGTCACTTGTCTGTTGAACTCGAACACCGTGCTTATTGGGCTATCAAGGCCATGAACTTTGACTATGATAAAGCCGGTCAACGTAGGACCCTTCAACTTGATGAGTTAGAAGAAATTAGAAATGATGCCTATGAGAGTTCAAGACTTTATAAAGTTAAGACTAAAATGGAACATGACAAACACATTCTAAAAAAGGAGTTTTTCATAGGACAAAAGGTTCTTTTGTATAACTCCCGTCTTCAATTGTTTCCTGGGAAGTTAAAGTCACGTTGGTCAGGCCCGTATTATGTCCATCACATTTCTAGTCATGGTGCCATTGAGTTACAAGACCCTAAGACTTGACAGTTGTTTAAAGTCAATGCTCATCGCTTCAAGCCTTTCCTAGAACTTGAAGCTTCTGAAACTGAGGAAATTCTCCTCATTGATCCGATTTATTCGGATTGATCCATTTAGGGGTAGCACCTCCCTTACGTCTGGCTGATGACGTTAAACTTAGCGCTCCTGGGAGGCAGCCCCGTTTATTGTGTAAATATTTTCTACAAAATTTCTTTCTCACTCTATTTGGGTATGTTTCGATTTTGTTTGGGGGTAAAGTCTGTCATAATATTTCCAATCACTTGACTTTTCTTTTGCCAAGAATCTTTGCAGGGACTCTACTCCATAACCTCCACCTCAATTGCGGTAATTTGTTCCAATTTGTCTCTTAGATGTATTTTTAAACACTAGGGACAGTGTTATTTTTGTTTGTGGGTGGATATCTATTTAATCAAATAGAGTTTCAAAAAAAAAAAAAAATTTCTTTGTTTTTATGCATAAGTGTTTTACATTATAAGTTGATTAAGTTTGTGTTTATGATGTATCAGTAGTATGTGATGCGATATTTCCGCTCATGAGAGTAATGATTAGATTGAGTTAGTGAAGTGATGTGGTTTTACATAGGTAAATGAATTAGTGAAATTGAAACCGAAAAGGACAACTTTGACCTATAAGCACATGCACACATTCACTATGGGAAAAACAGTTGATCTTTGACTATGAAGTTGAAAAAATAGCTTTGCCGCTATAAAAAGGGGAGATAGAATGGAGAAATCTAAAAATTTATTTTGAAAGAAATGCAAAAAGTAGTTCTTCGATCTGAGTAACCGGGCCTTGGTATCACCAATATCACTGCTCGCGTAAAAAGGGGAGAAAACTAATGAGCATAAATCCTATGGAAGAAGCTCGGGCCCAGTTGGTCGGGACTAAAAATCCTCGCTGGAAAGTCCGGAGCTTAGAAAGATAAAGAATGGATAAAAGTGGAATGATGGAAATAATGAATTTTTATGAAAAAATGGCAAAGTTTGATCAATGAAGTAGAAGAAGGGAAATTGACATACCATAGTAGAATGTTCACAAAAACACAGAAGGTTGTCTAGGTTGGGAGTAGAGAGTAACGAAGTTATTTACTTTAGTGGGGACTGTTCATATCATTAACTTGAGATAGTTATTGTTCGGTAGTGAGTGGGAGTATTTGCATTCATATTATCTTATATATTGTATCATGGATTAATTAATGAGTGTGTGAATGCATGAATGCGTGAAAATGAAGACTAAAGAAGTTTGTGGGTATCTTCACTGTAAACCCTCACGAGGCTATTGCTCGTCCACTAGGGTAACCTAGGGGTTTAAGGCCTTATTGCATACGGTAAATGCAATCGAATGCAGCCTACGAAAGTGGCACATCTTTAGTTAAACTTCAATAATTTATCATTTTTGTGAACTTATCTATTTTTTTTTCCTTATTTGCTAGAGGACTAGCAAAAGCTTGTTTGGGGGTAATTTGATAAGTGCACAAAATAGAGTAATTTACCTAACATAATGTCCTCATATGTATATATTTTTATTTCATGCAGGGGTTGATTTGCAAAAGAAAAGAAAAAGAAAGCAAGAAGGATGAAAATGAAGAAAAAGAAAGAATAGGTGGGGGAGAATGTAATAAATGCATATATATATATATATATATATGTGAAAGTGTATGTGAACGTGTGTATGTGTGTAAAAGAAAGAAAGAAAAAGTTAATATATATATATATATATATATATATATATATATGAGAGTTGGTGAGTTGGTGGGCCAAGGTAAGAATTAAATATGAGAGAGAGATAGAGGGTTGGTGAGAAGGTTGTTGGAGAGGAATTGATGATTCTGAAGTGGGTGGATGTGTACTAATGACACAATTGTCTATATATATCTTGACAATTCAGTAGAGTGGGGAGTGGAGGAATGAGAGCTTAGAATACTTTTGTACCATTTTCATATTTTGTGTAATTTTTGTTCTATCAATGGAATTTTATTCTATTACCTTGTTTCATTTTTTTATCAACATGCTAGCTTAAAACTCTTCTCAAGGGGGTGATGAAGCCACCATGGGTAAGATATAAATAATTTTTATTTTATTTCGTATTGTTTAATTCTCGTCCCGAGAGTATTCATTTTATGAATCTCAATGAACAAAAACCTTACAATAGAGGTTGGACACTAAAAAATAGAAGAAGGATTTTCCGTGATTACCAATTAATGGAAATACGGGGAATGCCTACTACTATTTACATTTTATTTAAACCAAAACAATAGAGGGAGGATTCTTCGTGATTACCAATTAATGGAAATACGGGGAATGCCTACCAATATCTATGTTTATGTTTAATAGGTTGGAGGATAATTTGCAATAGAAATATATAAAATTATTTGTATAGACCCGGGTGGTGGATTCTTTTCCCTTGAGATTTTTTCCACCATTTGATAATTTTATCTAGTTATTTTAGTTTACTATTAAAAAATTCAAGAGTTGTTTTAAGTAATTTTCTTTTTATCTCGAAAATAAAGTTTTGGATCCTTGTCTCAAAACGAGTTCCAAGTTGAGAGTGGTTCGACCATACTTATTGCTATACTATTTTAAGTAAAGTATTAGTAGGTATAAATTTTTGTTGATCGGGGTGTGGTGAAACAACGACACAATATCATTAAATCTCAACCCGTCAAGTGCAATGTATGAAATTATTCTGGACATCACCTAGTGGGTGTGTCTTTTGTTTTAGTCATCACATGTTTTAAACTTGTACTTGTGGTTCACATAATATTTTGTAGTGTATGAATTTATTTCCTCAATTTAGCTAATATAGGTTTATGTTTCGATCCGCGAAACCGATCCGAACCAATCCGGATTGGTTTGGT
Organism: Cornus suecica; assembly: GCA_963922005.1. Classification (NCBI taxonomy): domain Eukaryota; kingdom Viridiplantae; phylum Streptophyta; class Magnoliopsida; order Cornales; family Cornaceae; genus Cornus; species Cornus suecica. The sequence continues at coordinate 26,099,922 of OY998238.1, forward strand.
TTTGTTAGACAAATGGATTTGATTGGTTCCGAAAATTGAAAATCCGGTAGTAGTGGATCAGATCCAAAATATTCTCAATCCGATCCGTGTCCACCCCTACTAATTACAATAGAATTTGAGATATGTTCCTAATACCCTTCAACTTAAGCTTTTGGGTTGAACCGCGAAATATTCACCCGTTATACCTACCATATACATTTGGTGCAAATAGCCCCCTTTATTCCATTTTTCGGTGCCTGATATGTTAAATTACCATCTTACCCTTATTTATTTACTTCACAAAAATAGCTTAAGTGTAAAATGATGATTTATGCCATTTTTCGGCGGTGTCAGTTTTCAGGTTTAGTGTTTAATCACAAATGAGGGCATTTTGGTAAGTGGTTAATGACAATTTTTTATATTTGGGGATAAAGTATTGCATGTGAAAGTCACGTGCCTAAATTCAGGCAAAAATGGTGAATGAAACCTTAGTTAAGGGACCAATGGCCTTGTGGTCTAATGATATTTACATTCCTCCCCAATTTGGGAGAGGTCTGGGGTTCGAGACCTATAGGGCTCATGTGGTGGGGTGTGAGTTCCTTAACATTGAAAAAAAAAAAAAAAAACCTTAGTTGAGGGTGAAAATACACATTTTTGCAATACTACTAGTATTTACTTACACATTTTGACCTTTAGGGGTGTTATCTGCACATTTTTCATACTATAGGGGGTTTCCGCCATTCACCCAATTACTAATACCTTTCTTACATTTTATTTTGTACCAAATACACCATTCCGGTAAGGTCAAAGATAGTCAATACTTGCGTCAGTAGACTTTCAGTAGTGAAATGACCATAACAACCTCACTTATTTATGAATACTTAATAAAAACATATTGGTGTAAAAGTAATTTCATATATCCGGGGATCGAATATGAGCTTCAATCACTTACAAGTTACAAGCGAACAAACTGTAATTATCCAAAAGATAAAGAGTGCAAGCATAATTTGAAAAATATCAAATGGTTAACTATATATAATTATTCCTCTATTTATGCATACACTTACTTTCATCCTAAATACTGTACAATTTTTTTGAAAATATATGGAGATAAAATAACAATTTCAGGGCTAACTTGGATTGTATATCTGAAAATTATTTTTAAGAATTATAAGAACATTAAAAATGAATTATCTGAAATATGTATTTTTATAATTGAGTTTTTTGAAAATTAATTTCAGAAAACTAAACCAATCAAACTTTTTTATAGTTATCTGATTTTTATTTTTCAAAAAATAAAAAACTGTTTTTATAAATACAAACCAAGCAAGTCAATTATCTTGTTGCATAAAAGAAATAGTTGGGCGCCTAAAAGAACAAATTCAATGACGTAGAAGGTAGTCAGAATAAAGGACACGGATCCTCTACTGGACTCCGTGACCCTTAATCAAAGGCCACAAATGGGACACGTGTCCCACTAGTTCCACCACTGTCCACCCACTATTATTTCATTCTCTCTCTTTAACAATTTTCCTCTTTACAAATATATATATACCTTTCAAAATTTACACTTTCTCTCTACCGCTTTTCCTCTCTATAAATAATATAAAATGGAATTTATATATTAATATTTTAATCAAAATTATATAACTCTACAAATAAATATAAAATGGAAGTTATATATTTATATTTTAATCAAAATTATATCACTCTACAAATAAATATAAAATGAAAGTTATATATTTATATTTTAATCAAAATTATATCACTCTACAAATAAATATAAAATGAAAGTTATATATTAATATTTTAATCAAAATTATATAACTTTACAAATAAATATAAAATGGAAGTTATATATTAATATTTCAATCAAAATTATATCACTCTAAAAATAAATATAAATGAAAGTTATATATTAATATTTCAATCAAAATTATATAACTCTACAAATAAATATAAAATGGAAGTTATATATTATTATTTTAATCAAAATTATATCACTCTACAAATAAATATAAAATGGAAGTCATATATTAATATATTTATCAAAATTATGTCACTCTACAAATAAATATAGAGAGAGTATAATTAACCCATTATTGTTTTTATATAATTTTGATTAAAATGTTAATATATAACTTCCATTTTATATTTATTTTTAGAGTTATATACTTTTGATTAAAATGTTAATATATAATTTCCATTTTATCTTTATTTATAGAGTTATAAAATTCTGATTAAAATAATAATATATAATTTCAATTTTATATTTATTTGTATAGTTATATAATTTTGATTAAATTTTCATTTTATATTTATTTGTAGAGAGAGAGAGTATGTAAGTTTTAAAAGATATATATATATATATATATATATATATATATTTATTTATGAGGATGAAAAGTGTTGGAGCAAGGGAAAAAATAAAAAAATAGTGGATGGATTAGTGAGACATGTGTCTCATTTTTGGCCCTTGGATTAGGGCCACAGAGGATCTCTCCCGGAGAGGATCCACGTCCCATAACAAATGGGTGGGTATGGCCACAGTCCGATCCGAATCCGATAGCTCAAAAACCAATCCGATCCGATCCGATAATCTGACGGATTTCTCTACAGCCAATCCATATCCGTTTATCTCACTAACCGGATCTCCGACCCGATAAATTTTTGTTAAACTTTTCCAATCGAACAACACGAGAAACTTACAATCATTTTCCAACTGTTCAATGAAACTTACATAAAACATATTGTATAAAAAATATGGAGTGCTTTACACAAAGATCAAGCCAAAATCTAGAGTTTTCTCAAATATTATAAAAAGATTTAAGGAGTTTAGGTTTAGTTTCAAGATTTGAGGAGCTGTTGCCCAAAATAAAATAGCATAAAAGGGATTTGAATGGCCATCCAGTAATAAAACAACTAATAGGATAGAACAAAACAAGATATAATGTTGCCCTAGATTTTATGATGAGAAATGGAAGAAAGAGAGAGCAGACCTTTGGTATATAAAGAGAGAGAGAGGGGGGTGAGAGTTTCGTGGAAACTATGGGACTATGATATGAAATTAGTAAAGCAATCACCGAAAATGAATGGGGTAGACCGTGGAGTAGATTGCATTGTGATAAGACTTGCTAGGTTAGTGACATGTGGCATTGGTTTTAGAGATAATGGAGTAATTTAATATTTTCTTCTACAATTTTTAATTTATTTTTTTGTTTTAAATTATATGATTATCTATTATATATATACTCATTTATTTTTATTATATTTTGAAAAGAATGGTAAATAATTTTTTTATTTTTTAAAAAGGATAATAAAACTTTATTCATTAAAAGTGTAAAAAAAATTCATAGAACTCAATTATGCTTTTTTTGTTACATTACAACAAAAAGATTATTATTTGATACTTTGATCTCACATTATACCAAACAACATTATCAAAAACTATAAAATTTTAAAATCTCACATTTTGTAAATATTACAATCTAATACTTTAATGAATTTTGAAAAATAATAAAACATTCTTATAAAAATAATAATGATTAATGTATACAAATATTAAAAATGACTTATACATTTATAATAATACTAATCAATAGCATGTGCTAATGCACTAAACGTGACATAAAATTTGACTTATATTATAATGTTAAATGATATAATAATTAAAATTTAAGTTTTATGATAGTACTAGTCAATAGCATGTGCTAATGCAATATATTTTTGTAATAATTTAATGTGTATTTATTATACAATTGAAAAGTTTTTATTATTTAAATATATAATTCAAAAGATTTTATACATTTCATATTTCCTTTTTATCCAAAATATACTATTTAAAAGTAATTTTGCATAATTTTTATTATTAAGATTGAAACAAGTTCATGATCAACTTACTGAAAATTATGTTAAGAGAAATCCAATATGTACAATGAGAATTTTAATTAATTGAATTGAATTGTTTTCACCATTCTAAGGTAATAAAATCCACAATTCAATTGAGTCAAATTGAGTTAAAATAACTTAAACTTCTATTCAATTGTAATGACTAATGAGTTCGATTTAGGAAATTAAAGTAAGTCTTTATTTTAATTGGGTCAAATTAAGATCAAATTGGTGAAATTAATTAAATTCCTAATTAAATTTAGTCAACTTGAGTTCAAATAAGTAAAATGTTAGTTCAATTAACTCGAATTGAGTTCAATTTAATAAATCATAATTTAATTGAGTCAAATTGAGTTCAATTTATTAAGATTTAGTAAATTTCTAATTAAATCAAGTCAAATTATATTTAAATAAATGAAATCAAGAAAATTCTCAATTCAATTGAATCAAATTGTGTTCAAATAAGTGAAATTAAGAAAATTCTCAATTCAATTAAATCAAATTAAGTTTAAATAATGATAATACCAATTCTATTAAGTCAATTTGAGTTTAATTTAGTAAAACTAAGTAAATTCCCCAGTTCATTTGATATAATATTATGAAAATTTTAAATAATTTTAAGTTAGATAATACACTTTATTTATTTTTTAAATATATTTTACTTTATGAAAATTAAGTTTACTATTTTTTGATATTTTTATAGTATTTAAATATATAATTAAAAATATCTTTAGATTTCATTTTTTTATATACTATACACTATTTTAAAAGTAATTTTGCTTAATTTTTATTATTAAGATTGACACAAGTCAATGATCACTTTAATTGAGTGAAATTCAGTGAATCCCGAATTAAAAGTAGTTTAATTGAATTAAATTAAGAAAAATTGAGAAAAATTTCAAATTTAAGGTAGTGAAATTGAGTAAAACCCCAATTTAAAATAGTTTAATTGAATTAAATTGAGTGAAATTGACAAAATCCCCAATTCAAATGAATGAAAATTTAGTGAAATTGACTTCAATTGAGTGAAATTTTATAAATTCTCAATTTAAAATAGTTTAGTTGAGTTCAATTGAGTTAGATTGATAAAATCTTCAATTCAATGTGTCAAAATTAAATTCAATTGAGTAAATCCCCAATTAAAAGTAGTGAATATTGAGTAAAATTAAGTTCAATTGACAAAATAGTATTATAGTATTTAAGTATATATTTGAAAAGATTTTTATACAATATATACTATTTTTAAAGTTATTTTGCTTAATTTTTATTACTAAAATTGAAACAAAGACCATGATCAATTTATTGATAATCCCTTTTTAGAGGAATCTAATATCTATAAACATTATTAAATTATATGAGATAGATATTACTTATGAATATATCAATACTTATAAAGAATGTTATTTTTCCTTATTTATGAATGTATGAAAGTTCATGAGATCAGATTATCGATTAATTATAACTTTTTTTCAAATTTTATATATTTTTTTTCGAATTTTAATTATGAAAATGTCTTATTTGCGATATTATTTAATTATGAAGTGATTATAGCCTAATCACTTCAATTTATATAAGTTTTTTTAATTTCTTTATTTTTTTGCATTCAGTAAAAGAACTATGGATATTTTTATATTTTTGCAGTGCCATTTATATAGTGATTGAAAAATATACATGAAAAATTAAATTCGACATACACATGAAAAAAATATACATGTTCTTGCGGCAAATCTCAAAAATAAATTTAAAATTCCAAAAAAATAAGGGGTTTAAATGAAGTTTATCAAATTTGAAGGGGTTTAATTGAAGATAAAATAAACATTAGGGGTGTAAATGAAGTTAATCATTTTTTTATATATTACAAAAGGATAATATAAGGGTAAAATGGTAATTTGATATCTAAAAAGTGGGTCCAAGAGAATATTGTGCTCACTTTAGGAGACAGTTTACTCACTTTAATAATCAAGGGGATTATTGTGCTCACCTGTGGGTTTTTAGCCATTTTGCTTATATTATATTATATATATATATATATATATTTTATCGGATCGGATTAGGCTAATCCAAATCCAATTTATTAAGGAATCGGATTATCGGATTCGGATCATATTCGGGTTATCGGATTTTTTTTTGCAATCCAAATCCGACTATTCGGATCAGATTCAGATCAAAATCCAATCCATTGACAAGTCTATCTACGACACATGTTTATTTTTATACAGGGTTGAGAGCGTTTAAACTTCTGAATTATGCATATAGTGAGGTTAAGATCTCTGTGATTCTTTAAGATCATATTATTCAAAAATATATTTGTTTTGCCTCTATTTTGCCATAAATTATCTGAAATGCCATTAGAATAAATATTTAAAATATTTTTTAAAAAAATTACAAAAACAAAAAACAAAAATAGAAAATATGTTTATAAAAAATATATTTAAGAAAATCATCAACAAAACAATTACATTTTTTTTCAAAAATATTGAAATTATTTTGGAAAACAAATTAAGCCATATTATTTTTTTTTTGAAAAAATAAAATAAAATTACAAAAATAAAAATAAAAAAACTAAAAATATGTTTATAAAAAATATATTTAAAAAAATCATCAACAAAAGAATTACAATTTTATTTTCAAAAATATTAAAAAAATTGAAAAAACAGTATGCATATTTTTAAAAAACTTTTTATTTTTATTTATTTATTTATGATTAAAAAAATTAAGCGGGTTTCTTTCAAATTTTTTTTTATGCTTTATTTATTATTAATTCAATATTTGTTATTTTTATTAGGTTAGAAGGGGTATTTTAGAAATTTACTATTATTTTAAAGTAGAATGGGGTAAGTTGCGATATTTTGAAAAAATAATGAATTTATACAAACAAATGGAGTTTTGGGCAACTAATATGAAACTATAGGGTTTTTTCGCAAATAATTCTTTTCATATATGTATATATAGATTTTCAATATTTTGATATATTGAGAAATTGTTTCTTACACCGAATTGGTCGTCGCTTAGTCCATTCCGGCATTTCCAGTGCTGAAGCTGCTACATACACACTCTGACACACATATACATATATACACAGATAGTGTTTACTGCTAAAGGTAGGGTGAGAGAGAGAGAGAGAGAGAGATCAGATGGACTTGGAAGGGACGCCGGCTCTCCATGGATATTACATGCCCGCAGAGTTCGAACCCCACTCACATTGTTGGATTGGTTGGCCCGTCAGTTCTCTCTTTCTCTCCTCTTGCTTCTATGCTAAATGATTTATGTATTTAATTTGAGTTATTTTTATTCACCTGTTTTTGGGTTTTCAATTCAATTTATTTGGTTTGTGAAAGTAAAAAAGAAAAGAAAAAGAAAGGAATTTATGTGTAGATTGGTGTTTCTGATAGGTAAATTGATGATTTAAATTGGTGCTTAAATGTATCTATTGATGACCCTTTTCTATGTTAGTGGTGTTTCTTGGAAGTATGATGCTCTGAGATGCTAATGTCTGTTTTTTAATGTGATGGGTTTATAATGCCTTTTACATATTTGTTGAATTGCATAACTTATATATTTGTGTTGCTTCTATGCAATTCAAAATTATTTTACGGTTCCTTCTTCATTTCAGAGCCACTTTTATCAAGCATTTAATTTATGTTGTCTTTGTTTTGGGGAATCGCTTAGAAGGGTAGTGTTAAGCTTCTGTAAATTTGACAGGACCAAAAAGACAAATTCTTTCTAAATGTGCTTATAATGATATGTTTCTAGTAGAAAATAAAATAGTTGTTGCTGTTTGTTTTTTACAAATACATTGGATGATAGCTTCTTTGTTTCAAATTTATAAGTTTTAACACAATGTTCACGAATTTGACCATTACAGTGCGAGTTGTTTTCCTTTTCACTGTTTTCGTTACGGTCATTTTGTTACCCATTCTAGTTGTTGCATCAAGTCACTCAATTCCTTTTTCCATGTCAATGCCTTTTTGTTGTTCTTTGTGATTATTCCGATGGACTGTTTTTTCCGTGTAATGGTTTGTGGTCCGTGAGATCAATTACAATACATCATTGTGTCTTGCAGGAGCGTCCAGATAACTGGCGAGATGGCGGGATACATGCTCAACGTGTATTTGCCAAAGTAGCAACTGCAATCTCAAAGTTTGAGCCTGTCACCGTGTGTGCCAGTGCTGCTCAGGTTGGTATGAGTTGCAAGTGATGGAAATCTTTCACCACAGTGTTTGGCATTTCGTTCTTGACTGAGTCTGAATGTAATTTCGTTTACCTGTCAGTGGACAAATGCACGGAGTCAGTTACCTCAACATATCAGGGTTATTGAGATGAGTATGAATGATTCTTGGTTTCGTGATTCTGGGCCTACTGTGAGCATTCTCCTTTTTCATTTGAATCAAGTTTTTGCCAGTTTTATTCTTCACTGTGTTTATCTTTTTCATGTACGCTATATATCGACCTCTTGAATGGTGAACTTTGTCTGGATAGTTTGTTATACACAAGAGCAAATCAAATTCAGGGAACCCGGAGCAGAAAGTTGCAGGAATCGATTGGAACTTCAATAGTTGGGGTGGTAAGGCCGCAATATGTGCAACTAGATACTGTGTTTTTTCTTGGGTTGTTTCATGAATTGCTAATGTGATTCAGTCGAATGATTGAATACCTCAACAATCTGTTGCATTCGCATGATATATAGTGGTATGTTATGACAGTTCATGAAACAACCCAAGCTAGAACTTGAAGAGCCTAAAATGATTTTTGTACTGCATGGTGATTGAGTAAGAGTATTTTGACCGTATGGAACTAGAATCAAGTGTATTCTGTAGTGCTCCGGTTAACCTTTTAAGATATCATTGCAATTTGATGTGTTATGTGATATATTAATTGCATTGCTACAGTACGGTGACCGATATGCAACAGTTATAGATATTTATGGATTCTCTGTGTACAATAGCCTTAAACCTTCTGTTTGATAAATTTATGCTCTTTACATCGTATGACTCACTTGGTTATCTTGAACATCCAGGTGCTGATGATGGCTGCTACACAGATTGGAGTCTTGACCTTCTTGTTGCACGGAAGGTTAGTGAAATTTTCTGTTTGTAGTTCTGCTGAGTTATAAATTATTCTTTAATTAGTTTTTTTTCTATCACCGACATTGTTTATTATTCATTCCCCTCAGTTAGTCCATAATTTTTCTTTGGTTGTATGCTAGATACTGGGAACTGAAATGCTTCCTAGGTTTCCGCAGTCTATGATTCTTGAAGGTGGAAGCATCCATGTTGATGGAGAAGGTAACAACAATAGGTTTTTGTATTGAAGAGCCAAATTACAAGATTGAATTGGACTTTGTTTGCCAATTTATTCATATTAGATGAAAATTTCACCCTTCACCCCTCCATTAATTTGTCATTCTTGAATTCATACATGAGAAATGCGTACATGTATATTGTTGGAATAGACGTTGCTGAAATAAGTTAATTAGTGGAGGCCCATGAGAAAGAGAACTATATATGGATGACCGAAGCATGATATGGTGCTTACTTTCCTTATAATATAGGCTCGTTGGCCAGTGTCTCCTACCTGACAGGCAAAGCATTCTGGTAATTTGTACCAGTGGCCAGACTTTTGGTCTTGCGCTTCAATGTATTACCTAATTATGTACACACAAATTGAAAACTTTGAAAATGACATGGCCAAACAGTTGAAACATTTGAAAGTAATACCCACCAATTAGGTGAAACATTTCCTCTTATGGACATTATGACATCTTGAGAGTGGATATCAACCTTTCAGACGCAACTCTAGGTGTTAGAAAGTCGCAAACTAAAATGAAGCTACTCAATTCAAAATAAATAATTGCATTTATTTTTCTATTTCAAATCGAAAAGACAATTTTTTGAATCACCTGCGAATTTTGTACTTTATTTGATTTAATTTTCATGTCAAATAAAACGGTACATGTATGAAAATAGGGTGAAAAACATGCCCCATGTGGTCTATTGCTGTATTAAAATTAAAAAAAGCTACAATTTCGGAACTCAATGGACACACAAATACAAAGCTTAAAAACAGGGAAACCTTTTTGGGCAGTTTTTTGTAGGGCTGGGTTTAGCAAGGTAATCCTGTGTTTGAGATGCCTGGACCTGAGAAATTTGTTTGCTTTATATTTTGAGTTCAACATATTTGTTATAGGCATTTTCAAGATCTGAGAGGACAGTTTGATGTTAATTAGCTAGTAAAATTAGTGGTTTGTTATTATCAGAAGATATATTGGAGAATATTATTATCGGAGTGATTCTCTCCAATTAATTTTCCAATAGTTTGACTAGTTGTTACTGTACAACTTCTCTCTTCATATTTAAAAACTACATCCATGATAATCCGCAATGACTGCAAATCCCGGTATTCGTGACCATTAAGAAAGCTGACCAAGCTAATGTTTGATATCCTTTGTTAATTCCTTAAGCGCTTCTGTTTGTACAATCTGAATTTTGGATTATTCACTATCAAAGATATAAAGGACGAGGGGTGAATTCAGTGAGATGGTTCAGTATGACCAGTAATGCAAACTTATAGCATCTGGCGAAGTAATTCTATGAGAAAATGACGGCATTAGTGATTAAAGACTGGAAATGTTTGTGACAGCTCCCTTTTAGGGCATATCCTCTCATGCATATCTCTCCACTTGCTTTTCTGCGAACATCGAGTTCGTTTCCCCCTTTCAATAAGAAAATTTTGTTTGAACTTATACCATGAGATATTGGATAGTGCATGCTTTTAACAAATCAATGACCCTGTTTTGAAATTAATTAGCATTTATTTTTTATTCCTTCAGGTACTTGCCTTACTACTGAAGAATGCCTCTTGAATAAAAACAGGAACCCTCATTTGACAAAAGAACAAATAGAGCATGAACTTAAAGCATATCTCGGAGTCAAGAAGATTGTCTGGTTGCCTCGTGGATTGTACGGTATGCACCCTATTTGCCTTGAATTCTACTTTATGTCATTCAACTGGAAACATCACTCCAGTAATTTCATCCACGAAAATTTGTTAAATCGGGCAGTTTTTGTCACATTTTGCTGATTCATAAAGGATTTAAGCTTTTAGAGGACAGACCCAAGATGCATGTCAAGATCTCACTTCTTACATCACGTGCGAATGTTCTTAACCAATCTTCATGGGAGAATCCTTCATATGAAAACACAAACACACACACACACACAGAATGGTGTATGCACATGGGGAGAGAGATAAATAGAATGCAGGAACATTGAGCATGAAACGACTCTTACCCAAATCTCCCATATTAGAAGAACACTTGGCCCAAAATCCTGAGGTATCATAAAATGAGACAACAATGATGTCAAACTCTCCCAGGGGTACTTTTTATGGTACAACTTACAAGTATGTTGGAGTAATAATTATTATATTGCTTGTTGAAAAAAGTATGGATTTGGTTTTTCATCTCTTCTGTGAAAAACCACCAGTAGCTGTAGCCTAGAGGGTACTTCCTTGCCTTCCTAAGTAGAGGGTCAAGGAGGGTTAAAGTCCATATTAGGGAAAAATGCGTGTGTAATGTGTATGTCTTTATTGCCCAGGTAGAAAAAATGGTATGGCCTGTATGTAAGTCCTGGCCTCCAAGAAGAGATTTAATGTTTTAGTCAGAGTCCTCTAGGATCCTCTAGAAATGTATCTTTTTGGTTCTTTTTTCATTGGCCATCTTGTTTATTTGCCCATTTAGTCTAAAAGGTATAGAGGGAAAAGTCGTAGGTTGAGTGGTCAATGATCTAGTGAAACTGAAATCCTTTACATGGTGCGTTACAGGCGACGATGATACCAATGGTCATGTTGACAATATGTGCTGTTTTGTAAAGCCCGGTGTGGTTATTTTGTCCTGGACTGATGACGAATCTGATCCTCACTATGAGCGGGCTGTGGAAGCCTTCTCTGTTCTCTCCAATGCTACAGATGCCAATGGTAGAAAATTGCAAATAATTAAACTCCATGTACCTGGGCCACTCTATATGACAGAGGAAGAGGCAGCTGGAATAATCCAGGTAAGCATGGTGTTTGGAATTTTACCGTAAGACCCTGTATGTTCGCATTTACACTTTAAATTATACAACTGAATTCTGGCTTAATAACTGAGGATATGCTCACTTCAAGTGGTACATTTGCCATCCGAAGTTCATGGTTGATTTCGTACTTGCATGAGAAGGATCTTCAAGTGGCATCTCTCCTGCAAACTTTCCTTTTGAAGACGCTCTCTCTAGGGCAATAACATTGTTTAAACTTTTACACACTATCCATTCTGAAAATAACAATCTTATGTTGCAAGGTAAATATTTGTATATTGTTGGTTACTATAGCCGCGTCACATGAATTACCTGTTATAATTATAAACCTCACATTTGTTGGATTTGCGGTCTGTAAATATGTTCTGCTCTGACAATCTTATGGTTTTATTCGAGAACAGTAGTTATAATTTTAGCTGTCTGGTTGGAATTGTTTGGTAATATTAGCATATGCTGTGTATGTGTTGCCAAATAGGAACTGTGATAGGTGGAATTCTGCTTAGACTTGAAAAATTAGGGCTAATAAATCCAACCACTGGCATAAAACTAGCTGTTATAAGCTTGAGACTGGAAAGAAATATTGGATATAGTATTCTGCCTTGTCTTTTATTTCCCCCTACCAAGATATTAGAGAAAGGATGGTTTTGGTTTAACACAGTGGTTGTATTTAACCATTTTATATGGTAGCTTTTGGTAATATCAGTAAAGATTGGTCTTTATGTGCTCTATCACAACAAGTGTTGTGATAGGTGGAGTCCTAATTGCTTATGAAAACTTAGGCAAGTAGGCGTAACCAACCTATTATCTTGTTATATGCTCGAGAAATACTATGGTCTGCGCAGAGGGAAATTGATTTTAGTTCGAAGCCTCGTCTTTTATGTTGTCTTAGAGAAAATTGGAATTGCCTAGAGAAGATATGGCTTACTGAAGTCCTTGTTATTTAATGCAAATATTTTACAGTATCAAGCAGCCTTCTTACTCTCGGAGACAGTCCAGACATCTCACATTATTTGGGGGGTTTACTTCATATTTCAGGAGTTTTACCTTATTGCCTCTTGGACTTCTGGTTTTGTTATTGTGGGAAGATACTAAAATCAAGAGAAATGCTAAACATCATGAAATTTATTTCATGATATAATCATGAATGATGTGGATGCATACATGAACTGACACGTGCCCATTATAAAAATGAAAAATAAATAAATAAAAAGAAAAGTGAAAAGGATGAATGTTCTTTGGTAGGTAAATATTGACCTGATGTTAATTTTGGAATTCAACGATTAAAATGAAAACTATTTAATATCAAAATTTACCATTTTCTTGCTTCATGATATTATCTTGAAATTATTTTCATGATGTGTAGCATTGTCTCTAAAGTAGACTGTGTACTAGAACATAGTACACACACCCACACATATTCCCTCTTCCCCCCTCTCTTCTTTTCTATACCTTTAGTTTTTATTTGGTATTTAATGTTTTGATAGCAGGAGTGCGAGGCTAAAGCAAGACTTCCTGGCACAAGGCTTGCTGCTTCATATGTAAATTTCTACATTGCCAATGGAGGAATTATTGCACCACAATTTGGCGACCAAAAGTGGGATGATGAAGCTGTTCGTGTCCTGTCGCAGGCCTTTCCAGATTATGAAGTAAGCAATGTCAACTTTTCGCTGTAGAATGCTGTTATTTATTTATTTACGATTTTCATCTTTATAATGGAAAAAGGAGTATGAATGCTATAATTATCCAGCATAAAAATGTCAAGGTGGAACAGGAGGTGCTACATTTTATAAAAGGCAAAAAATTTTAAATCATGCAAAAAATTTAACGGGCACGCAAAAATTTATGCCATCGACAAAAATAATTATATACTACCCAATGAATGTTGTTCTTGGAATTCTTATACCATCCTACTCAGGATAGGGAACGGACTCATACCAAATGCTGCGGAAAGAATAATCTAAATAATGTGCTTAAAATTTAGCTAAAAACTGATCCTCATATCATGGAACACATCTCGTGCCCTTTCTTCGTTGCTAAACAAATTTTATTTTGCGCATTCTGTTCAGGTGGTGAGAATTGAAGGTGCAAGAGAAATTGCTTTAGCAGGTGGAAATATACACTGTATCACACAACAGCAGCCAGCCTCTCGGTGAGTGCACCGAAGCATGTCTCAGTCGATAAATAGAGCGGTGGAGGTTCATTTGTGATTAATTAAATAATGGCATTTACGATTAATCACTTTCGACCTGTGTGGAAATGGTGAATGAAGCATTTTGAGCAAAAGCAGGACTTTTTTGTCAGTGCATGTATTTTAGCATGCATAAACTGTCGTCTGTATTATGAACTTGTTGACACAGATTCAGACTTAATTTTTCTCTCCTTTGGTAGCTACTCTTCATTGGCTTCTCAACAATCCTCTTTATGTACTGGCCTGTTGATCATGACTCAGTTTCATCTTAACGCAGCAAAATTATTAATTTAATGTTTTTGGCAAAAGTGCGTATTCAAATGCAGATACATTTCAGTTTTATTATTAACTTTCACTATATGTATCTACACATATACTTTTGAATGCAGCTATGTATTGTTTTCAGATTTTGATATCCAAAAAGGCCAGCGTATTCAGGTTGAAATTTGTATTTCTAACCAAATATATACACTTTAATTATAATTTAAATTATTTAGAAATAATTATAAAGGGATGCAAATATATATATATATATATATATATATATTTTAGATGTGCATATCCGTATATATAAATAAGAAGTCTTTTGACTTCTATATATATATATATTGGTACATGCTCAGTATAAATTAATCGTTATACTCAGAAAGCCCTTTTTATAAGTAGGATTTAACACACTTTAGTTGCATATTTCAGGAGTTAAAGAATTGTTAGAACAAGTTCATCCGAATAAAATGATTTTTGGTATTGATAGAGAGGTGAATTTTTAATTTTGTAGCGAGTCCCAAAACTAAATAAAGTATTTAAAATTTTCAAACTAAACATTTATATTAGGACAAGAGAGACTCAGTATCTGTATATTAGTGTGTATATATATATATATATATGGGCTTGAACTTGAAGCAATAATGGCACCCACTTTTATTAGCAAAGAGTGGGGGAACGAAAAATGTAAGCTCAAGAAATAATCCACGTGGTCGATCGAGAGAGAGATCTAGGAGACAAAACTTCAAAGAAACTGAAACAAAATTAAAATCTTAAATAAAGACTTGAAAATAGCAAATCTCAGAGTCTCTGTGCGTGTGTTGTGTGTCAGAGACACAAAGCGAGCGAGAGAGAGATAATTAGGGATCTGTATCAAATTCTAGAGAGAGAAAGTCTTTCTAGAGAGAGAGAGCATACCAGCAGGTAGAAGATGGGATGCTCTTTTTCGGGACTGAACGCACTGTACGACGCCGTCAACGGCGGCGGCGATGTGTGGATCAACGACAACCGATTTAGGGTTATCAGGCAGCTCGGTGAAGGTGGCTTCGCCTATGTCTTCCTCGTCAAGGAGGTCCTCGCCGACTCGTCTTCGGCTTCCGGTGGCGGCATCGCCAAGAAATTCAAAGACCCCTCTCAAGCCTCAGGTTCATATCAATTACATTACCATAATTGGTTCCGTTTTTTCAATAATTGACCGTTTTGTGTAGTTAATGTACTTACTGTTCATTTGGGATCGAGAATTGTGTGTACGTTTGATGGATCTTAGTATTTGTATGGTGTGATTTAATTTTGGATTAATGGGTCATGCTGAATTGGACATAAGACTATTGGGTTGTGTGTGATTTTCTATTATGAAAATGTCAGATTGAATTGTACATAAGACTACTGGGTTATGTGATTATTATTATTATTATTATTATTATTATTTGTGGCATTGATAGATTTGAAAATTTGAATTTTTTGTATTTAATTTGAAAATTTCACATTGAATTATATGCTTTGTGGGTTTGGGTTGATTGTTCCTTGTAGATTTCATAGCTTCGTATCATGTGAAAGTTATTTTTTTGGTTTGTTCTTATTAGTTTCTTATGCGTGTAACATACCTAGAAGTATTGATGCTCTCTTTACATGGATTGGTTGATAGCAAGGGAAAGAATATCTAACATTGGTTTTACATGCAGATGATGGAACTTATGCCATGAAGAAAGTTCTGATTCAAAATACTGAGCAGTTGGAGTTGGTGAGGGAGGAGATCCGCGTTTCGTCTTTGTTTACTCATCCCAATCTTCTCCCGCTCCTTGATCATGCTATCATTGCAGTCAAGGTAATCATTGTGCTCTTTTTATGGTGTATTGCTCCCTTAGGGAACTCTTGATTAGAGAACTTGTAGGAGAGGAAGATTGTATATTTGTTAATAATGAATTATTATTCCTATCATAATCCATTCAATTAAACTAAAGCTTCCTGTCTTTATGGATGTTTTACTAAGGTTTTTTTAGTTCTTGGCCTCTATTCACACTTACACATCATATGCTTGTGTGGATAGCTGTTGAGAGGGTGTATGGCACGACGAAGCTTTGCGATTATGCCATTCTTAGCGACGGTGACCGCCGACGAGAAAGGGTAGAAATAATGGACTTAACAGTCCGAGAAATTATTGGGTGCAACGGTTGTACTACGTCATTGGTACAACCGGCCAATAGATCCACTACATTTTCGAAAGTGGTCCCACAAGAGTTTAATAAATCATTATAATGTCAATCACTTTCTTTCTTTTTGTAATGTAGTGAATCTATTCATAGGTTGTACTTGTACCAATGTCTTGGTACAATAGTGGCTGTAAAATATAAATATAATCAAGAGAGATAAAAGAAGAATATAATAAAAGAATTATATTTATTCAATGTATTACAATAGAAGACATGACATGTATAAATAAGAGAAAATTGGAGTGGAGAACAAGCCAAGATAAAATTGGCAACAAGGGTGTGACGGTTAAAAACCTTAATCCTAGTTTAAACACAGGTGCACCTATCTATTGGTCAAAACCCTAATTTATTATAACAATATAAAATATAATATTCTTCAAAAGCCCCCCTCAAGTTGGCCATGGAGTTTGTAGCTTGTCCAACTTGAAATCGAAAACGATGTCTGGAATATAAGACGAGTAAATCCAAAGATTCAAAGTTGATCCAAAGATCCAACACAAGTTGATCCGAAAAATCGAAACGAGTTGATCCGAAGATTGAAGACAAGTTGATCCGAAGATCCGAAACAAGTTGATCCGAAGTTCCGAAACAAGATGATCCGAAGATCCAAGACAAGTTGATCCGAAGATCTGAAACGAGTTGATCCGAAGATCCGAAACAAGATGATCCGAAGATCCAAGACAAGTGATCCAAAGATCCGAAACGAGTTGATCCGAAGATCCAAGGCAAGTTGATCCGAAGATCCGAAAAACAGAATGAATTTTGGTGGGGTGAAAGACAAATACCACTAAGAATAATATATATATATATATATATATATATATTAAATATTTTAATTGAAGATCGCCGCTGGGGACAGGAGATGGAGTGCCATCCCCGGCAGAGACGGCGATAAGCAGAAATAACTACCAAAAATTTGTAGGCTCTGATACCATATAAAATATAAATATAATCAAGAGAGATAAAAGAAGAAGAGAATAAAAGAATTATATTTATTCAGTGTATTACAATAGAAGACATGACATGTATAAATAAGAGAAAATTGGAGTGGAGAATAAGTCAAGATAAAATAGGCAACAAGGGTGTGACGGCTAAAAACCTTAATCCTAGTATAAACATAGGTGGGCCTATCTATTGGCCAAAACCCTAATTTATTATAACAATATAAAATATAATATTCTTCAACAGTGGCAACCAATAATTTTTGCCACTTTGGCTTGAGAAGTTAGGGTTGAATCCGACTTGACCACGTTCTTGGTTAGTAAAACTATAAAAGTGCAATGAATGATTAGCTTTGATTAATTCTTGGCACGTCAAAGAATACGGATTGATTGGATGTTTAATTGAATTTCCGAAGAGGAATTATATGGCCTAAAGTGACCCTTAGTGAAGCAGAAGTGCTATTGGTTTTGCATAGTAGCAATGGAGATAAAGCACTGGGGTCTGGATGGGTTCACGATGGGCTTCCTCCAACACAGTTCGGAGTTGGTGAGAGAGGAGGTTATGGGGGTAGTCAATGCCTATCATGAGCAAGGCCGCTTTGAAAAGGCTTGAACGCCTCATTAGTTGCTGTAATCTCCAAAAAGGGGAGCTCTGAAGTAAGGATCTAAAACTTATTTGTTTGGTGGGTAGTGGGTTCAAACTTATTGCTAAACTTCTATCCTCTTGTATGAGATGTGTGTGGATGGGTGGAAGATTTTGGACTTGGCTCTCATTACTTTTTAGTGCGTGGATTCTACATTGAGTTGTGTGTATGCAAGTTGGAGGTTAAGAAGGCCTACGATCTTGTTAGTTTGGGTCCCTTGCTCAATTTCCTTGAGAGGATGGGTTTTGGAGAGAGGCGAAGGAGATGGATTGTAGCTCGAGAGGCTCAAGGCAATGGGACCCTTTTGTCTCTGTTCCTGTTCCTGTTCCTGTTCCTTATAGTGATGGATGTGCTCATTCGTCTGGTGAGGAGAATAGAGGAGGTAAAATACATTAAAAGTTTTAGAGTGGGCAAAGAGCATGCTCATTAGTTAGAGATTTCCACTCATTGTTTGATTATGACACTTTAGTGCATGTTGATGCAAATGTAAGCCAAATAAGTTATCTGAAGAGAGTGTTGCTTTGCTTTTATGTACTCTCTGGCTTGAAAGTCAACTTAGGTATGAGAGAGATTGTTTTAGTACGGGAGGTGGTCTTATTTTACTTGAGCTTGGCCTTCGGTGTGCTGAGTGCCTTCATGGAGATTTGTACTTCGGGACCCAGTTATGGAGAGATTTAGAGAGGGCTTGATGGCTGCAAGAAACAGTATGCGTCGAAAGGAGGCCTTCTGACTTTGATGAAGCTCCAACATAATTTCCTTACGGGACAATAGGGGAGGAGTTCCAGTATCAATTCGTGAATTGGTATCAGGTTGCAGGCCCCTTCAGGAGTAAGGTTTGGGGATGAGGAGACTCACCCCCTTCAATGAAGCCTTACTGGCAAATGGTTGTGAGATTAGGGTGGAAAAGGAGTACCCCTTGAAGGAGGGTCATATGTTTGATGTTCGGGGAGGAAATGGGAGGGTGGTGTTCCTTGGAAGTCAGGGTACCAACCGGTGTATTCATTCCGGATGAGTTTTCAAAGCACATTTGTTTAAAGGTTCTAAATGGCTAGAATAATTGATTTTGGGAGGCTCTTTGGTGTGGGAATTCCTCTCCAGTGTACATCGATCCCAGACTCTTCAGGATTTAGGTGGGTAGCCATACCATGGTTGCCAACCGATTTGTCCTTGATACTGAAAGAATGGCATAGGATGTGCAGTGCATGAGACATTTCCACGAGTCAAAGTTGGTGAACATCTTCAACTGTTTGGCAGTACTGTATCCTCACATGGTGGAGGGCACATGGACGGATGGGTGGGTTTAGGTTCCCTCTTCTCAGATTTGGAATCCGTGCCTTTTATTTAAGCCCGGTGAGTGAACAGTCTCTCCCTTTCCTATTGAAGGTTGTGTGGCGCACCAAGGTCCCCGCTGAAGGTGTTTTTTTTTTTTTTTGCCTTGTCAACCGTGTTAGGCAGGATCTCACAACTGACAGTATGCAGAGGATAGAACTGACCCTTGTGACCTGGTGGTGCTTCATGTGCAAGATGGATGAGATCATGAGGAGATGATGGACCATCAACTATTCATTGTCCAATGTCTAGAGATTGTTGGGATATGCTTGTAGGCATCTTCAGCTTCAGTGGGTTAGGCCCTCTCTACAAGGAACACACTTGAGCATGGAGGGGCAGTCTAGTGGGAGCTGGGGATCAAGTCGCTTGAAGGGTAGTGTCTTTGTGCTTGTGGTGTTCTTTATGGAGAGAGAGAAATATGAGGTACGTCAAGGGGGTGGAAACCTCTTTTAGTTTGCTCAAGTTCTCTATTCTTCAGACATCATTTCTTTGGATTTAGAGAAAAAATTGTAAATTTAGAGGAGCCTTTAAGGATAATTGTAGTGTCGAGGGGCATTATTTGACCGGTGTGTGATTTTCAGGATGCACATCCTGTTTGAACGCTGTCTATAATACTTCAGTTATTAACAGAATAAAAGCTAATTTTATTCAATTATTCAAAACTGAAGACCCAGAATACAATAAGGTGGATTAATGGTTTTTGTAAAGCACTGACAGACTGTAATTCTCAAAATTATTCTCTCCTATAGCACTCTCTTTCAAGTGTACTAATTAGTTTCAGTGTAAGGGTTTTTTTGGATAGAGACTGCAATCAAAAAAATTCAATTGCATTGATTTGGTGTCGCACGATTTGATCGCCCAAAGTTTTGAGATGGTCCATGATACAGAGTGCCACTAGAACATCATAAAGAATCCCATACAGTACTTTACCTTGATATTATCGGGTCTTATTGCCAATCTTGTGTAGTGAGGGCCTTTTCCGGACCTTTCTGGCTGTGAAAACTTCCTCCCCGGTTGACCCCCAATTGTTTTAGTTTCCTATATATATATTATCGAGTAAGTACACACGCATGCACGCCGTCCCTGCCCAAGATCAAACTCCTCCCTCCTATTTGAGGATAGGGAGGTTATACCATTGGGCTAGAAGCATGAGTGTAGTGTTCTATTTGACATTCATGCTTCTTCCCTAGTTGATCCCCAGTTGTTTTAGTGTCATATATATATATAAATAAATACACCATACATATATCAAGTAAGTACGCACGCATGCACACCTTTTTGGCCCACGCTCAAGATCAAATTTCTCCCTCCTATTTGAGGATAGGGAGGTTATATCATTGGGCTAGAAGCATTAATGTAGTGTTCTATTTGACAATCTGACACGGTATTTTAATACTGTTTTAGGAGGCAAAGCTTTTTGACATTCTGCCTTTTTTACTTATCATGTACTATTTTTCTCCTTTCTGAAAAAGATTCTTTTATTAATTGATATTTATCATTGGATAGCCCACACAAGAAGGATCTTGGAAGCATGAAGCATATTTGTTATTTCCGGTTCATTTGGATGGAACATTATTGGACAATACTCAGGCTATGAAAGTTAAGAAGGAATTCTTTTCTACCTCAGATGTTCTTCAAATATTCCGGCAGGTCAGTAAAAACACTATGTCACGTATATGTGATACGACTTATTATTCAATTTTTTTTTTGAAAGTCGACTTATTATTCTTTGGCACATATAAAATTTTGGCTTAAAATTTAGTATTTTTGTTATGAATGTTCATTTGCCATTTGCCTTGTTTCTGAAGAAGAAAGTATGAGAATCCTATTGCCTTGAGATATTTCCTCAGTATTCGTTCACATCAGGGACGTCACATTTTTTTAAACAAAATATAACCTGGCGGCTGGTTCTACCGGTTATTTAGTATTGCATTCAAAGCAGTAATTTTTCAATCTATTTTATCTTTTTATATAGGGCCATCTGTGATTGCACTTAAATTGTTCCTTTCTCTTTGATACTGGAGTTGGTTCTCTTGGATTTGGATGTATTGATGCTCTCAATTTTGTGACATTCACATTTATGAACCGAAGGTAGTAAGACAAATGTTGCGCAGCTTTGTGCAGGACTCAAGCATATGCACAATCTTGATCCTCCATATGCGCATAACGACGTCAAACCTGGTAATGTCCTTATAACACGTAGAAAAGGACTGCCACCTCTTGCAATATTAATGGATTTTGGAAGTGCTCGTCCTGCAAGAAAGCAGATTCGCTCTCGTTCAGAGGCACTACAGCTGCAGGTATTAGTGATTTCTCTTTGTACCTCGCATTTGTTATTTTTGCATCTTGTTTCTTTCTTTATTAATCTTTCATGGTCGATTAGATTGTCCACTTTTCTTTTTTGTTTCAACATATTTCTCCCCTGTTCTGAAGGGAATACAATTGAGCCAAGATCGGGTGGCAGTCATTTGTATTACTTTATCTTATGAACTTAGAACTTGTGCTTGGCACAATATTGACTTCTGGTCAGCTGGCATTATCAAATCTCTTTTAGAATTCCAGGCGTTAGCCTCTCCTTCACGTGGCTCAGTTACCGTCAATTCAAGCCCCTATCTCTTGGATGAACTAGGATATCATGAAATTGTGTAGCCGGAGTAAGAATATTGAGGTGGATGAGCCGAACTAGAATACAAATTACTATATCATGAGAACCCAAAGGTGTCACCAAGCATGGACAAGTTGATAGAAGCTCATCTATGATGTTTTGGCTTTGAGTGCGCCAGTTAAGAAGAGTTATATAAAAAAGTTGATGATGAAAGTGATGAAGAATCGGGCAAGGCCCGTGACCTTGAAGCCCACACGACCCATGCTTACTATTGGAGACGTGGGAAAGAGAGATGATATTAGGATATTTATTTGTATTTTTATTTATTTTAGAATTTTCATTAGTCAACTTTCTACTTCCATTAGGATTTGATTCTGATTTGAATTTAACTTCAAATTGGATTCTAGGACTTTATTTTATTTGTTTTCTATATTTGTAGGATTTAGTATTCCTATTATAAGTTTTTGTCCTCCCTATATAAAGGGTAGATTGCTATATTGTAAGATAATTTTTGAGAATATTGATTATATTGTTTCTTGTCTCTCTTGTTCTTCTTCTTTCTCGTTGTTTCTTCTCTATCTCTCTTCTATTTTCTATCTCTATCATATTTCATCTATTTCTTTCTATTGGTTTTACATCAATTGGTATCAGAACTTTCATCTATTGTGTTCTGCATCAATTTGGTATCAGAGCTTCCATCTATTGTGTTCTCCATCAATTGGTATCAGAGCTTTCATCTATTGTGTTCTGCATCAGAAAGCCTACAATAGATATGTTATCCTGACTTGTAATTGCATATTATTTAAGGGAACCAAAATCCGTTCACTTTCTTCCACAATTTTAATCTTTTATTATCCTTACTTCAGATCGAATTACTGGATAGGTGAGGCAATAAGAAAGGAGTCGCGCATATGTGAGCTTCGCGAAGGAGAGGTATGCTGGACATTAGGGAGATGATTTGGTAGGAGATGTAGGGATGTCAGTCTATCCCGTTCCTAATGGAATGGGTCAGAAAATAGTATATTGGTGCTTTTTTGTGTATAAAAATGAACTGGAAGCAGGTTAGGGTCAAGGATGGGTTTAGTATGTGTACCCGTCTCGCCCTGAATACATATATAATATACATCTTGTGCGCTTAATTCCATGCCTACTTTTGGAATTTCGGCCTTCCCCAAATAAACCCTGCGTATTTACATGCAATATGTATATATATATGTATTTGTGCTCTAAACTTCTATACTCTTCTGTTCCCAAGCAATACAATTCCCTGTGTATAAACTTCACTATTCCCTCAACATCTTACATTTCTATTCTTTACGCCTTCCATTCGCAGTCCAAGAGCGAAACCAATGACTCCATCAGTTCTACCTCTCTGGCAATCTGAACATTGTCATTATCATCCATCGTCTCTCTCTCTCTCTCTCTCTCTCTATATATATATATATATATCTGTCTCTGTCTCTCTCCCTCTCTCTAGCATGGATTGGCAGTCTGAAACTATGTAACGTTTTTTTTTTGGCAAGCTCGAACAATATAAACTATTAATCTATTCTTGAGGCTTTAAATAATGGCAATCCTCATTTCTTCCTCATCTATATGCATGTATATATTTTTTATCAATATGTATATGTAAAGCATGGTTATATATTTGTACATATATATACGTTATACTATATATATATATTCAAATCCTTTTGAGTATATAATCTGAGATAGAGGCTTCTTCTACAGAAAAAGAAATGAGAGAGGGTGTCTTGGTTAAATAGGGCAGGACTGGCCCGACTGGGTTTTCCGATTCTGTTTGTAAATGGGGGATGGGATTCCCCTCGCGGGTATGGGAAATATATGGGTGGGATCTGGAGGGCAGTGCTCCTTCCCCTACCCGCTCGTTGACATCCCTAAGGTGATGGCTCAGCTTATATTCAGTTCATAAATATTGATTTCTGAATCCATCTGATAACTGTATGTGGATACATCAACCACTCTGTACAGGAACATGTAGATTCTTTGATACGAGTTTCTTATGGAATGATTTTGACATGTAATAGACTTGTAAAACAGAAACAAATAAGATATTCCTCTGTTACATGTCTCAACTGTTGCAACTTGGAAGTGCTGTCAAATGAAGATTTTTTTTCAATCTTTTTTATAAATGAACTAAAATTAGAAGTAACAAAATGTAAAGCTGCGTACATTGCATCTTAAACCCTTATAAGTTAAATAAAGTTGGTTCTATATTTTTGCTTTCAAAGTTTCTAAAATTATGTGTTATTCTTGGAACTTCTGTTATTATTTCAGCAATTCTTTCAACACTTTACTTGTTGTGTTGGTTTTCTCCGAACAGAGAACAATTAACATCTTAAATCAATCCATCACATCTAGTAATATTCAGATGGTTTTTCCAATGTTTGTTATGTAGGAATGGGCATCCGAGCACTGTTCGGCACCTTTCAGAGCTCCTGAGTTATGGGATTGCCCAAGCCATGCAGATATTGATGAAAGAACTGATGTCTGGTCACTGGGATGCACTTTATTTGCAATAATGTGAGGCCTCTTTCTACTTATCTTTCATGTGAATAATTGATTCCTGAAGCTATGAGCAGCTATTTGATTGCACTTCTTTTATATATTTGAATTCATTTAGTAACCATACTATATTGCATATGTTTGGAGCCCCTTTTGCATGATGATTGGCAATTTTGTGGATTGTTCGACTTGATTAATGATTGTAGGAGTACTGAATTCATTGGGGGAAACTTTTTGCTCTGGTATTTTACCAACAACTTGCATTTTTACAATTGCTACATCTACGAGAACCATTCTGATCATTCAGTATATTAGTAATCATAACATCAAACTTGAACATTATTTTCACCAAAAGGGAATAAAGGTTCTGAAACCTAGAAGTCATGCATCTTTCATAGGCTAATTCGTATTATGTTTATTCTTTTTGGGGTGCTACCATGTAGAAATTTCAATATGGTAAGAAGCTGTGCTCATGGAAATGGAGTTATTCTGGTTTGTTTCACATAATATTGTGATCAAGGTACTTGTGAGAAAATATAATCTAAGATGTGAGTTTCTAAGTCTAACATTGTTCCAATTTTAGTCATCTTATTGAATGTTTTTCGTGTCTGTTTGCAAATGTGATACTTTCTCTTCTACAGAGAATGGATCTGCGTTCACGCTCTACATGCAATAAGATCAAATTATTTTGTTTTAATGTGATGTTTGCTTGCCCATCATTTTCTTTTAAAGAAAAAAGAAAAAGAAAGGAGAGGGATGTTTGGCCGAATCATCCTCATCAAAGTGGACGGCGAGATGCTAACTGTATTGTTTATTTTCAAGTTACTCATTGCGACTGTTTTACAGGTATGGTGCATCTCCATTTGAGTATGCACTTGGGGAATCTGGAGGAAGCCTTCAGTTGGCCATTGTAAATGCACAAGTAAAGTGGCCTTCTGGCCCTAATCCTCCATATCCGGACCTTCTTCACCAATTTGTGACATGGATGCTGCAGCCCCAAGCTACTGTTCGACCGCGCATAGACGATATCATCATTCACGTTGACAAACTCAGCTCAAAGTTTTCGAACTGAAAAAATAAATGGGTTGAACAATTCACTGGTGTACCATTCAGATCTCCAAAGTTCAGTTTGTGGGGTATATTAGTCTAAGTTAATGTGCATTCTTTACTTTGCATTGAACATATTTATAAGGCATCAGCAATTTTTTTGGTTATGCATATGTCCTTTGATAATTCTGAAATCTCGTGTGACGAGTAATGGGCAATTATTATTTTGCCTTTTTGGCTTTCCATGATTTATGTAGCAAAATGTGAAATCTCATTTCTATCCTGTGGAAATTGATTTGATTTATGGAGTTTTATTGTAATTGTTTGATAGGGGTATTAATGTAATCCTCTCCGTCACACTCACTTTAACATAGTTGATATTTAATAGCCTATTCATGTCTGTTGGTCTAAAAAGTAATTTGTTGAATTAACAACCAAAGAAAACATCGACAACGGTGAAATGTTTTTGTAAATTTTCAGTATAACATTTAGCCACTGGATTATTTATTTATTTATTATTATTATTATTATTATTATTATTTTTTACGGAAATCTGCTGCAGTACGGGGATGGTTGTAAAATTGGGATACTATTCTAAAATTTCCATTGCAGAGTGAGGAAACCTTCTAAATTCAAATATTAATGAATTAACAAGAAGATTCAACTACTGAGAAAATAATAACAAGTCTAAAATTTACAAAATCATACAGCTGCAAAGTATAAAACATTTGAATTCTAATTGGAACTCTAATAGGCCTAGGATTAGCTGTGTGTGAAGTTATAAATAGGAAACCTTTTGTTCTAGTGAATTAAATGTGAGATTATTTCACTAATTGAAGATTTTAACTCAGCAGCAAATGGGAGGTCCAGGTTTGTTCGAGCTTAAGCGGAGGCCTTGTGTGTCGATAAATGCTGAAGTTTCGTATGATAGTAGTGATTTGAATGGATTGGAAAGAAAAGAAAAGAAAGTATAGTATCATTCGTGTAGTTAACATTTTGAAAAGAAAAGAAAAAATTTGGAGGAATAGTTTATTCCTCCAAAGTCCTTGGTTATTATCCTTCTAAAAATGAGAAGATTTAAAGAAAAATGATAGTAAATTAAGTAATAATTTTATAATAACAAAACACTCATCTATAATTAAAAGAATAACTTTATTAATTAAAAGTTATAATAGTAATTTGATTATTATATTTTCTTTTTCTATCATGTAACTTATCTAAACAAGAATGATATCATTTTTTTTTTTCTTCATAATTTATCTAAATTTAAAATATTGTCATCATTTCATTTCTTTTCTCTCCCGTTTATCAAACCAAGCCGTAATATTATATATATATATATATATATATATATATATATATATATATGTATAATTGAAGACTTGAGTTCAGGCTTCAGCCATTACAAAGCTTGGGGTGTGATAATAACAACACATATTATTTGGTGTACAACCTCACTCTATATTCGAAAAATCCAACATTAGAAAAATAGATTCTAAAAACTGTAAAAAAATCCATGCCAACGAATCCACGAAACCCAACCATTTAAAGGATAATTTACACAAAACCCCCTGAAGTTTTAGGATTTAATCACCAAACTTCCTTTTGTTCGCCAAACTCCATGATATTTCAGATTTTAATCAAATACCCATTCCAATCAATTTTCAGTCAAAATTGCTGAAATGTCCCCTCATATAAATTACAGTTTCACCCCTCTTATTTGGATATATTACACTTTCCCCCCTCTTGTTTGGATAATTACACTTTCCCCATCTATAAAAAACATATATATATATATATATAAAATTTGAAATATATATTTAAATTCGAAAATATATATATAATTCGAAACAAATATATAAAATTTGAAATATATATATATATAATTCATAAATAATATATTAAAATTTGAAAAAAAAATATAAAATTCGAAAAAATATATAAATTTTGAAATATATATATATATAATTTAAAACAAATATATAAAATTTGAATTTTTTTTATAAAAACTATATAAAATTCTAAAAATATATATAAAATTCATAAATAATATATTAAATTTCGAAAATATATATAAAATTCAAAAATATATATTGAATTTTGAAAAAATATATAAATTTTAAATATATATATATACACAATTCATAACAAATATATAAAATTTGAAAAATATATATATATTTCAAAAAATGAATTTTATTTTTTTATGTCACCACGTGAGTGGCACGTGACAGGGCGTATGGTTTTGATCAGACATGTGAGGTTGAATGGAGACCCATGTCATGTTGTGTACTTAAATCTTTATTTTTTATTGTATTGTTTTAAATGGACAAAAAAATTAAAGAAAAAAAAGGTAAATGTGCGAAAGTTGGACAAGAAGAAGTGGGATATGGTAATATGATTGCTTGTCTCTTCTTGAATACTAGCATCATCAATTTTTTTTCTTTCCTTTCTATTTTTTATGGGGGCAAATTTATATATATTTTTGAATTTTATATATTTTTCAAATTATATATTCGAATTTTATATATGTTTTTGAAATTTAATATATATTTTTTTGAAATTTAATATATTATATATGAATTATATATATATATTTTGAATTTTATATATTTGTTTTGAATTATATATATTTGTTTCGAATTATATATATATATATTTTCCAAATTTTATATAGTTTTTCTAACTTTATATTTATTTTTTCAAATTTTATATATATTTTTTGAATTATATATATATTTCAAAATTTATATATAATTTTTGAATTATATATATATTTCAAATTTATATATTTGTTTCGAATTATATATATATATATATATTTTTCAAATTTTATATATTTGTTCAAATTTTAAATATTTTTTTTTTGAATTTTTATATATTTTTTTTATAGAGGAGGGAAAGTGTAATTATCCGAACAAGAGGGGGGAGTATAATATATCCAAAAAGGAGGGGTGAAACTGTAATTTATGTGAAAGACATTTAAGTTATTTTGACATGAAAATTGGTTTGAGGAGAATATTTGATCAAAATCTAAAATAACAGGGGATTTGGCGAACAACAGATGGTTTGGTGATTAAATTTTGAAACCTTAGAGGGTTTTGTGTAAATTACCCCAAATTTAAATGGCATTGGGATGTACGTTTCTATTTATACTAACC
The DNA here is from genome assembly GCA_963922005.1 of Cornus suecica. Lineage (NCBI taxonomy): Eukaryota > Viridiplantae > Streptophyta > Magnoliopsida > Cornales > Cornaceae > Cornus > Cornus suecica. Next base: position 26,128,776 of record OY998238.1, read on the forward strand.
TTTATTTGCGTATACAACACATACACCTATATACACACACTACACACTACAAACAGTCAGTTACTCACATAGTCACATGTATATATATAGAGATATATTTACAACCCCACAACTTAGAAGAAATAGTAGTCAAGAAAAAGAGAGAGGATATATAGAAGAGGAGGTTGACCCAACACCATGACTTCAGTCTGTAAGCATCAAACTCTAACCCTCATTCATCATTGCCTCTGTGTTTGTATGTGATTGGTATGTTACTATTCAATTTAGTTCCAAGTTTTTGAACTATGATTTTTTGTTAATTTGCTCGGATAATTTTTTTTTTTTCCCTTTATTGAACTATTTTAGGGGGAGCAATGATCGAGTTATTGTTTACCTCTTGAACCCATTTTTTATTTTTTTTTATTTTTAATCTTGGGTGTTTGATTTTGAATGCTGGCATTTTGTTTGATGGGTATTTTAGGGGGAGCAATGATTATGATGGGTATTTTGTTTTGCCATTGGTGGACTCAATATGTGTTTTTAGCAAAATGTTGTGTGTGTGTGGATAGGGTTCTACTGATGGATATTAGTTGCAGGAATGTGAGAGGTCTTTCTTTATTTACATTTGTGGCCAAATATTCATTTATTATGATAACTAGCTGTGGAATTGCATAGAGGTTGGTGTATAAATACGAATCATGTAACACTTGTTTGTATTAGCTTGACAACCCATGCATAGTTTGATTCAAGACCCAATTGCATATTTTCTTTTCATGTGAAAGAGATCGTACTCTTTACAATGCACCAAGAACAGATTTTTTATTTTATTTTTTTCTATTAATATATTTTATGCTTAATAAAAAATATTCTTTAGTATTTTTATAAGAGTGGCCTCATATTTAATCTCGCCTAGGGCCCCAATTTTTTTTTATCAATCTCCGGGCTGGCCCTGAGTTTGAACAGCAGCAGATTGAGAATAAATGATATTTAGCATATTCAAGTAGTTGGGAGAAAGCATTTTTGACTTGGGTATTGTCATATATGTGTTGATTGTCAATTTTATTAGCTGTGGTCTTTTTAATTAGCAAATTCCTTTATTTTTCAGTGCATGGTAATGCTAAGAAACTGATATTCTATGAGACAATCATCAGAAGTTTTATTTATATCTTCGGGATGCAAGTACTGTGAAATTTTCTCAATTAGTGATGGCTGGTAGATATTGTTTTGTGTGGAATACTTTTAGTAAATTGGGGTGATTTACTGGTAGATTTGCTTGATTTGGAAGCTAACTTATTGTTTTCATGGAAGATATCTCATTTATATATTGTTTTTCCATGTAGTAATGATTTTTTTTGTGTTTTATTTATCCATATCGGTATAAGTTTAATTGATACATACTTGAGATCTCTTTGCAGATGTTGTCCTTTTTACTCTTCTGGTAGTCGTTCGGTGTTCTGCAAGGCCTTTCTATCCAGTCACCAGCAAACTGGACAATAAAAATAGGCAGCCTCTTCAGACGTCTCGCCCATATAATATTGCACATCGAGGTTCAAATGGAGAGATTCCTGAAGAAACTGCTGCTGCATACATGGTATATAACATGCACATTTTGCAATAGACAGTGTTTTCAAATTTATCAAAGCCTTGGTTCTGTGAGTCAGCTTCTGAGTAATGGTCCGTTACTGTTAGCAAGCTTGTGTGCTTGTGTATTCGCGTGTCTGTGTAATATTACCTACTGGTTTATCTACACCAGTCTCCAACTTTAATAGTTACTATACATTTCTTTTGAAAATGAAGTTGGTTTTTCTTCTTGTGAAAATTTCTAACTGAATACTATATTTGAACACGTATTGTTTATCTGGGTGTCTATGAGAGTGTAAAGTTATTGTTTCTTGCAACAATGGATGGTAAATTCCATACTGCTTTTTTTTTTTTTTTTTTTTTTTTTCCTGTTATATATTCATGAAAAATAACTTTCTTGCAGAAAGCTATTGAAGAGGGTGCAGACTTCATAGAAACAGATATCCTGGCCTCAAAAGATGGTCATCTTATATGCTTCCATGATGTAACCCTTGATGAGACAACTGATATAGCAGAACACAAGGAGTTTGCGGATCGTAAGAGGACCTATGAAGTTCAAGGGGCCAACATGACTGGCTATTTCTCTGGTATGGAAGCTACCTGTCAACCTTAGTTTATTGTCTGAATGTTATAATTCTCCCTCGCTTAGTTACTGAAAATAACTTTTGCTACTTGGTATGAACTACAAAATCCGACTTTCTTTCACTGGCCAAAAACAACCTAAGAGTTGAATGTGGGCAAAACAATGCCTACTACTACATATGAAATAACTGTCCTCGACTTTAAAAAGTCTATGATTTCATAAGGACTTGATTAAAATGAATGTACTAAATGATTTTCTTCCTAATCACAAACAGTTGATTTCACTTTAGAAGAACTAAAGTCATTGCGGGTGAAGCAAAGGTACTCATTCCGGGATCAACAATATAATGGTCAGTTCTCTTTTGCGCTACGAAATTTAAACTTGTTTATTTTCACGACTTTTGTATTTGAAAGTCTTAATTGTCTTCCGCTCTTAATCATATCTTTTGTGGTTTTTGAGTTGCTATATATCATTATAGATGAGATCGGAAAAATTGTTAATTCTGATATTTCATAGGCCGTAGGCCCATAGCTAATGCTTACACCGCATACATTTTTCAGTCTCCTATAGTATTGGCCATTAAAGAAATTCGATTCCTCTATTCCAAAAGTTCTTAGTTTGCATATAAACTATTCCATTTGGTTAATACTGATCAATTACCTTCAGAGTACAACTGGGATCCAGATATGGATTATTACAGACAAGGTCCAACAAGCACAATGAACCACATATTTATTCATATTTAAGAATGTGATCGTATTTTTAGCAATGGATTATACAAGTCTCTAGACAACACGATTGAAGCCACACATCATACAATTACTGCACCAAAGGAAAGCATGAATTGGAATATAAGATGACATTGATCAGAACATGTAATAGTACTACCCTCTCAAACCAGCTTCCTTGAAGCACAGTCAAGGAGGTGAACACTGAGTGCCAATGGACGCCATGGATTTTCCAACTTGGTATATAGATGTGTATATTTCTTTAGATACCAACTCTGATAGCTTCACAAATTATCATGCACATGTGTCGATCATAATCTATGATTCATTTTTATGAACTTTGCAGGAAAATTTCCAATCATTACTTTTGAAGAGTTCATTTCAATTGCTCTACATGCAAACAGAATTGTTGGTATATATCCAGAGATTAAAAATCCAGTACTAATCAACCAGCATGTGAGCAATTTTCACCCCTTTATGTTGCCTAAAAGAATGGTTTTTTGAATAATGGTGGCTTTTTAGTCAATTTTGATGGAAATTAATCAACTGAATAAAATGTCAGATACCATTTCTTCGATATTTCCTATGTTTAAACTGCTATTTTCAATAGGTGAAATGGCCAGGTGGTAAGAAATTTGAAGACAAGTTTGTGGAGACACTAAAAAAGTATGGATATAAAGGTACATACATGTCAAACGATTGGTTGAAACAGCCTGCGTTTATCCAGTCGTTTGCTCCGACATCACTTATTTACATATCAAACCAGACGAACCTGCCCAAAGTATTTTTGATTGATGAGGTGACTATTCCCACTCAGGACACAAATCAGGTTTGCCTTCTCTGCTTTAGCTTCCTTGTGTACTACAATCAATCACAAATATAAATGATTTATGTTGTAAAGTCTTTTTGATATTGTTGAAATTAGTATAATATTGACTTCTTAACTTTCTGTTAGCAACCCTATATATATATATGTATATAAATATTAGGGCAACATATAGATGAGTCTACAAAATCATATGGGTCTGACTTATATTGGGTCAAACCCAAAGACACCCACACACTATAACTAACACTCCCCCTCAAGCTGGAGCATAGATATTAATCATGCCCAGCTTGTTACATAAATAAGAAACCCGATTGTCCATAAGAGATTTAGTAAACACATCTTCTAGCTGATCACTGATCTTTACATGCTTCAAAGAGATCTGTCCACCTTGTAGCTTATCCCGCACAAAATGACAATCCACTTCAATATGCTTTGTTCTTTCTTGAAAAACAGGATTAAAGTCAATATGTATAGTTGCTTGATTATCACACCACAACTGGGACGGTTCTGAGGACTTGTAACTAAGCTCATCGAGAAGTTGTTGCAAATATATCACCTCACTAGTTAAGTGAGCCAATGCACGATACTCTAATTCAACAATAGAGCGAGCCACTACATTCTGTTTCTTGCTTTTCCAGGAAATCAAATTACCACCAACGAACACACAATAACCTGTAGTAGATTTCCTATCACACAGGGATCCTGCCCAATCAACATCCGAAAACCCTTCAATCCGCATATGGCCATGGTTATTGTACAATAATCCTCGACCTGGAGTACCTTTAATATATCGTAGAATATGAATCACTACATCCCAATGCGGAACGCGAGACGCTACTATAAACTGACTAACCACACTTATAAGAAAGGCAATATCAGGGCGGGTTACTGCAAGATAATTAAGCTTCCCAACCAAACGTCTATAACTCTCAGGATCAGAGAACACATCTCCATCTTCTCCAGATAATTTAACTTCAGGAGCTATAGGAGTATCACATGGTTTAGCACTCATCATCCCTGTGTCGCGTAATAGATCTCGAACATATTTTCTTTGAGAGAGAAATATTCCCCGTTTGCTACGGGCCATCTCAACTCCCAAGAAATAAGGAAGACAACCAAGATCCTTTGTCTGAAACCAAGTCTGCATAAATGCTTTTAGTGAAGAAATACCTGCACCATCGCTGCTAGTGATCACAATGTCATCAATATAAACAACAAGTAAAATGCTACCTGCATCCGATTGGCAATAAAAGATTGAGTGATCTTTGGCTGCCCGCTTAAGACCAAACTCTAAAATAACATCACTAAAGCGCCCAAACCATGCGCGCGGGGATTGTTTCAAACCATATAGAGACTTCTTCAGGCAGCAAACAAGACCAGACCCCCCCTGAGCAACAAAACCAGGTGGTTGCTCCAAATAAACTTCCTCTTGGAGATCACCATGCAGGAACGCATTGTTAACATCTAACTGATGGAGTGGCCAACCAGACGTAGCTGCAAGAGAAATAATGAGACGTACATATGCAAATTTTGCCACAGGAGAAAAGGTATCAGTATAATCCACCCCATAAGTCTGAGCATAGCCTTTTGCCACTAGGCGAGCCTTGAGTCTAGCAACCGAATCATCTGGATTCGTTTTAACAACATATACCCATTTACAACCAATAGGTCTTTTGCTCGGCGGGAGAGGCACCAAGTCCCAAGTATGATTGGCTTCTAAGGCGGACATTTCATCCTGCATTGCTGCTTGCCAATCTGCAGAAGAGAGAGCCTCGGATAGATTTCGAGGCACATAAATAGAGTCCAGAGCTGATACGAAAACCTGTATTGATGAAGAAACACCTACATAGGAGAGGGTCGTAGATACATGATAACTAACACAACTGCGTTTACCCTTCCGAAGAGCAATGGGAAAATCATCATCAGATGTCTGAACTGGTACTAGAGGATCAGAGGACGAAGAGTCTGATGCAGCAAGGGGCGGCTTAGGATCAACTACGGGAGTAGAACTAAACACCTGATGTGGTCCACGGACATATGTTTGGAGGGGAGGACACACAGGCTGAACTGAGCGAACTGAGGGGACAGATGTGACACGAATCAAGTCATAGACCAAAAACTCATCAACTGGCGGTGTGGGAGGTGGATCCGCGGGCGAAAGATGTGACGGGAAGGAAGAAGACTCATGAAAAATTACATCTGATGACACTAGGTACCGCCCCAACTTAGGAGAGAAACACCGATAGCCCTACTGATTACGTGAGTATCCCAGAAATATGCACCGTAAGGACTTGGGACCAAGTTTAGTCACATGAGGTCGAATGTCCCGAATATAGCAGGTGCATCCAAAAATGCGTAATGGGAGAAAATGAATAGGCTGGTTAGGAAATAATACTTTATATAGAATCTCCCCCTTAAGAACAGACGATGGCATCCGATTGATCAAATATGTTGCAGTCAATACTGCGTCGCTCAAGAATATTTTAGGGACTCTCATATCAAACATAAGTGCCCAAGCAACTTCCATAATATGTTGATTTTTACGCTCAACAACTCCATTTTGTTGGGGGGTATCTGGACATGAATACTAGTGAATAATACCTTCTTGGGCCATGAATGATGTAAAGGGAGAAAAAAAATATTCACGTGCATTGTCACTACGCAACGTGCGAATAGACACATAAAATTGATTACGAATTTCATTGTAAAAATCACAAAAGACAGAAAATATCTCAGAACGTTGTTTTATTAGATATAACTAAGTAACACGAGAATAATCATCCACAAATGTAACAAAATAACGGAACCCAGACTTAGACTGAACTGGGCATGGACCCCAAACATCATAATGAACTAGATCAAATGGACCACATCCTCGTTTATTTATCCTAAACATATATGACACGCGATGATGTTTTGCAAACTGATACGACTCACAAAACAACTCTGGTAAAGACCGAAAAGCTGGATATAGACGCTTGAAACTGGGGAGAGCAGGATGACCAAGGCAACAATGAAGCTCGAAAGGAGTGGATGACACACCGGAACACGCCATGGATATTGGTTCCTCATCTAGCACGTAGAGCCCTCCTGAAGTGCGACGACCCCTACCAATCGTCCTCTTTGTCGAACGATCCTGAAATTCACAACATTCACTATAGAAAATTACACAACAATTAAGTCCTTTGGTTAGTGCACTGACATAAATCAGATTAAAAGGAAGATTGGACAAATATAAAACGGATGACAATTGTAAACTAGGTGTAGGAAATGCTTTCCCAACCCCTTGAACAACAATATATGATCCGTCAGCCACCCGAACATTGGGAAGAGATGATGTAGGAGAATATGCACTCAATATACATGTGGTGTCAGTCATATGGTCTGAAGCTCTAGAATCAATAATCCATGCCTGAGGAGAAGGTGAAAGACAAGCAGTAGATGGACCCATCTAAGCAACAGTGACAGATATAGAGGCCTGATTAGATAACAAGCGAGAGTACTCCTCAGCGGATAACATGACTCTGATACCATGTTGAAATTAGTGTAATATTGACTTCCTAACTTTCTGGTTAGTAGCCCTATATATATATATACATATAAATATTAGGACAACACATAGATGGGTACACAAAATCATATGGGTCTGGCTCATATTGGGTCAAGCCCAAAGACACCCACACACTATAACTAACATATACAAATATTCTATACATGGTGCTGACCTTGTACAAATAGGGTGTCTAGAAACTCTCTCTTTCTACTGTGGCAACGGGCAAAGATTTAGGCCTTGCTTGGCTAGTCACTCAGAAAAACCCTTTCTAGAGTTAAAAAATATCCAAAAGCTGATTTTTGACCTTCTGGGAACTTTTTTGAAGGAACAGTTTAAGGAAATTGAGTTACATGAGTCTGGATCTTAGAGAAATACTCTGTAGGTTTATTTTTGGAGATTTGGAAACTAGAGTTGGTGCATACTTATTGCTGCTTAAAGAACACAAAAGCCACTGTCGTATAAGACCCTCGCTTATATCTCCTCCGGCCTCATTTTCTTCCCTCATTTCCCCCTCTCTCTCTCTCTCTCTCTCTCTCTCCAACGGTATTTTCTCCTCTGCTCTTTCCAGCGAAACTCTGATGATCGTAGTTATCTTTCTGTTTTATTTATTTATTTATTTATCATTAGATACTAAGTTGTCACTGCCCTATCCAGAGAGACTTCACAAAACCTTTAGTGGTGGATTGCTCTCTTCCCTCTGATGGTTGGGTGAGTTTTCTCTCCCGTCCTTGGCTTCGTCATTAATTTCATCTTGAAGAAATGGATCCCTTGTTGTCCATCATCAAATAAAGTTCTACTGTAAAACCATGCAATAATAACACTTCTCCTTCTCCTCAAGCAGCAAAACATGAAGTCTTGGATTTGGGTGCCTAGTGCTTGGTTTTGTTCTCCGGGTTGGATGGATATAGTTTACAAATCTAAATGATTATTGGATCAGGTTTCTATATTATATTTTCAATTTTTTCGTTAGTTTTGAAACATATGAATGTGTTTTAGTGGCAAGATAACTTAGCTCCTTTTTTTCCTCTTTCACAAAGAAAAACCAACTACCTAAAACGTGTTTAATGAAGCAGTAAAATAGGTGTTGCATGCCAAATGTTTAATAAGAAGTGTAAACTCGATGTTGTTTCTTGGTATGACAATAAAGATTTGTACAAGAAAGGCAGACATAAATCTTGGTAATTTGAGTACGCGATAATGTTAGTGCGTGTGCTGAAACTGGGTATGTAGAATTGGGCATTTGAGTTTGCATGTGCATGTTCAAACTGGGTATTTTAAATTAGGGAAGATGATTGAAAGTTTAATTCAATGGACTTGCTGCAGAAGTTTTCTTTGTTACCAGATGCATCATACGGAATTGATCTTTGTAAATGCCAAAAAATGCACAACACAAGAATGAATCGTTTATTTAGATTTTGCTTCCTTTATATACATTCCCTTTTTGGGCTTCGAGCCCATTAGGACAACATTATTTTGCTTACATCATTCATTTTATCTCTCTTACATCACTATCTTTATTTTCAAGTAATTCTAGCTTGAAATGGGCCTAATCTCCGGGCTTTCAGTGACCTTGTTGGGCTATCAGCCTGATGGGCCTCTGGATATTTCCACACTCACAATCTTTTTTTTTTTTTTTTAATGAGGATTCATTTGCAGGGAATAAGTGTTGCTTAATTTTTGATCACTGAGTGTGGGTTCGCTTGCAGTCAAGCTGACACTTCCCTCTTTATCTACAAGGATGATACACAAAGAATAATGCCAAATATTTTATTATTTTTCTTTGTTTAGAAAACTATTTTCAACAGATACAACCACACGGGTTCTGAAATTTTGTTCTCTGAAAACTGTTTGTAGTTTTTCCAACAATGGGGATTTTTGGACTAAATAACTTGAAAATTGTTATGTTTTGAGTAGCAGAAAACTATTTCGAAAACTAAATACTGTGAAGTACTCCGAGCAGGCTTTTAAGGGTTCACAATTGTCACTATATAGGAGTTGATAATTAAATGAATGAAGTTCATTATTCAGTGTGAGTGCGCGCCATCTCATGCTACTGGGTGGATTATATATAAGACCTAATATTTGACATTGTTTGAGACAAAGTGACTACTTGTGGAACTGTACGCATATCTCGTACTTGTCAGTTGCTATCGAACAAGTTAATGCCCATTGTAACAGTTGACAAATGATCATAGAATTAAGGATATAGCAAGTCCGGCCAAAAGAGCTAAGAAAATAATTGAACACCATTCTTGAACCTATATTTGTCGTTTGATATCAAATTCTCTAAAACGAACAATCCCCATTTTTTTACTTCAATGTTTCATGAACACACTCTGGTTGAATTGAGCTTTCTTGTTTGATTCATACCTGCTATCCACCAGGATGGATTTGTGTAATGAAATGGTTTGACTATTATCTGAGATGCCCGTTAAGGAGTTTCAAGCACCTTTCATTTTATAATCACTGATTGTGCTGTCGCTAAAAATGAGTAATGACCATGACCTGTGCAGTCATATTGGGAAATCACATCGGACGGTTACCTGGACTTCATCAAGGAATATGTGGTCGGGATTGGACCTTGGAAGGATACAGTGGTTCCAAAAGTGAATAATTATTTGCAGACACCTACTGATCTTGTTGCCAAAGCACACGCCCGCGATCTACAGGTGTGTATGCTCACTGTCTCATAAAATCTTCCACTTCCTGACTGTTAAAATAGATCTTCTTATTACTTAATTTTCTTCCTTTGATAATTTTGTCATAAATCTAGTAGTGGCTGCAACGTATCAGTGTAATCGATATATTGATGTACAAGTTCCTTCCAAGTTCTGTTTTTTTGGTAGTAAATATAACAAGTTTTTGTTTCTTTGGTGAAAAATATTGAACATATGTGCATTTATAATGGCTTGAATCATATTGTTTAGGTTGTATGAACTTTGCATTCAAAATGTTCAACTTATATTGCTCTGGTCTTTCGATTAGAATTGTTCGACTTGGCCATCCCTGAAGCTTTATTTGCCATCTGAATCCGATATATATGTACGTGAAAATCCTTATTTGTCACGGCGGTTTCATTTCAGGTGCACCCATACACTTTCCGTAACGAGAACCAGTTCTTGCATTTCGACTTCAATCAAGACCCACATATCGAATACGACTACTGGTTAAACTATATAGGCGTGGACGGACTTTTTACCGACTTCACAGGCAGCCTCCACAATTATCAGGAACAGACCTCCCCTCTCATTCCAGGTGATGAAGAGGCATCTAAACTATTGCATGAGATAGCAATGATGCTCTCAAAGTATGGACGCGGTTGATTCTTTTCTCATTGAAAAATTTATTTTCAGAACAAGTAAAATGTTACTTGAATCGAATTGATAGACAGAATTAGGAGAGTAAATGATTATCAATTGATAGACATATTTGTATTTTCCGAAGAATTGTTGTGGTTGGAATGGTTGGACAGGGAGTAGATATAGGAAAACCTTTCTGTAGTAATGGTAATTACGAAATTTATCAAAATTTAACTGACATGAGGGAAGTCTTGAGAATAAAAATTTACAAAAATATAAAACAATGTGATCTTTTATAAATACCACTTAAAAATTCAGTACATAAAATTCACTTCTTAATACAACTATGCAAAATAATAAAACAAAATCTATGAATGTTTCTCATGTGAAATTCAAAGGATTCTTCTTTTATTCTTTCTAATCCCGTAATTTTATTGAATTTTTCTGCTTTTAAACAAGATTCAACAATCAGAATGAACACCGACTCCCTAAGGTCCCTAAGGTCATGTTTGGTAACGGTGCAGTGCGATATTAGTTTTTGGTTTTGATTTGGGTTGGGTTGGATTTGGTTTGGTGTGGTTTTATTTTGGTTCCAAATCATGTTTGGTGCAGATGGTTTTGGTGTGAGAAAAAATGATGCTGAAAAACCAAACCATGTTTGATAAAGTTGGTATGGATTGAAATTCTGAAACCAAATCATGTTTGGTAACTTGAGATAGTTTCACATTTTATTTATAAATATTAAAATTTTGTAATATTAAAATATATTAATATACTAATATATTAATATTATAAATTTTAATATATTAATATTAAAATATATTAATATTAATATTATAATATTACAATATATATATATATTTTAATATTATAATATTAAAATATATTACTATTAATATATTAATATTAAAATTTATAATATTAAAATATATTAATATTAGAAAAATGGGATTTGGTTTGGTGCAACATGGGTTGGTACCATTGGTTTGCTACAGTGTCCGCACCATCCAAACCATCAAACTTGATGGTTAAAAAAATGTCATGTTTTGGTACCATAGGTTTGCTACAGTAGTACCAATGTCAATTTTACCAAATATGGGTTGGTACCACTATTTCGCACCAAAATAAAAAAATTAGTACCAAAACCAGTTACAAAACAGGTTCTAACATAAGGAACATTGATACCTTGTACAATGCAGATCGATACAAGCTCAATGGTCATGTTCAAACTTCATTTGGTTTGGTCTGGACAGTCACATAAGTTGTGGTTAAAGCTCAGGCCATGTTTGGTAGGCGGTTTTTTTGATCTGGTTTGGTTTGGTCCGGTCTGGTCTGGTCTGATCTGGAAAAATCTGTTTGGTAAGCGGTCTAGTCTTACTATTTATTTATTATTTATTATAATATTTATTAATGTATTATTTCTTTCTTTATTTATTATTTCTTCACTTTATAATATATTTTATTATATATATTCTTAAATTATTATTTATTAATTTATATATTAATTTATAAATATATTATATTTATTTATTATTATTTCATTATTTAATTCATTTTATTTATAAATTATTTATTCATTTTTAATTATTTAAAAATATATTTTATTAATTTAATATTAATTTATTATTATTATACTCATTTTTTATTATTATTATGAAGTATTTATTCATTATTATATTTACTTATTATTTATTATTATATTTATTTATTATTATATCTATTTATTATTTATTTATTATTATTATTTATTTCATTTTGTTTATTATTTATTATTTTTATTATATTTTTAAATATGTTTTATGTAATTTATTATTTATTTTATTAATTTATTAATTTATTATTATTATTTATTATTTAGTCAATTTATTATTATTATTATTATATTTATTTATTATTATTGTATTCATTTTTTATTATTATTATATTTATTTATTATTATTGTATTCATTTTTTCTTATTATTATGTTTTATTTAATTTATTATTTATATTATTAATTATTCATTTTTAATTATTAAAATTTATATTAATATTAATATTAATATTAAAATTTATAATATTAAAATATTAATATTATATTCGATGTTATAGTGATTCGGGTTGCTACAGTGGAGTGCTACAGTACCCGCACCATCCAAAACCATCAAAAAGATGGTTCCAAAATCCTTCACAAATTTGGTACCATGGTTTGCTACAGTAACGGTACCATTTTTTGGCACCATTTTATCAAACATGGTTTGGTACCATATTTTGACACCAAAATCATATTTTTGGCACCAACCCTGTTTACAAAACTGACCCTTTATATTATATGATTAATTTGCCTTGTGTTTTATATATTTTCAATCTTCCCAAGTACGATACTACAAAATGGGCCGATACTTGCTTCAATTGTAGGTTTGGGTTTTCAAAAGGCGGATGTCTAGACTATCGCGTCAGTTGTTTCCGAAAAGCTGGAGCTGATTTTTTGGTGCATAAATAAATCAGCTCCTAACATGCCAAATAAAAGAAGCTTTGAGTGTGTTTCCTTCTGTTGCTTTATCTTACTAATAGATATATATCATTATGGGTGCGTTTGGAAATTAGTATTTTCGTTTTCGTTTTTTATTTTTTGAGAACAAAAAATTTTCTTGTTCTTGTCCTAAGGGTAATCCGGAAACAAAAAACACGTTTAGTTGGAAATTTTGTCTAAAAAAGTTTTGGGAAAAAAAAAAAAAAAAAAAAATTGGAGGTTAGGGTTTGGAGGTTGAAGATGGAAGTTAGAGTTTGGAGGTTGAAGATGGAAGTTAGGGAATCTGCAACAATTAATTTTTTTTTTTGCTAAGAACAAACAGTGCCGAAAACAAAAAAACACCATTTTGGTGTTCTCAAATTTTGAACTAAGGGTGAGAAAACACTTTTTTTACTGTTCACGAAAACAAAAATCATCAAAGGCTCCCAAACGCGTTTTTGTTCCCGTGAACAGTGAAAAAAACAAGAACAAAAACGGAAACACCCCTATCTAAACGCACCCTACATATTAGTGTCCACTTAATTGGTTCTTCCTTTTGTAGAATACTAATAAGCATTTATATCTTTCAATTTTTTTTATTTTTTTCTAAATATAATAATAATAAAGAACTCACACATTATACCTCCATTGAGACTGAACCCATGACTTTTCAATGGGAGAAAGGACAAGTACCACTTCGCCCTTAGACCTTTAGTATATCCATCAACTTGTAATTCAACTACCCTTATGTACATCATGAAGTGTCTTTTTTTATATCTCACTTTTGAGTATTGTTTGTGTCATTTTACTAATTAACAAATAGATGTTATACCTACTATTCTTATTTTGTTCTAATTAAAAATATTTCTTACATAAAATATAATATTTTTTTATTTTTAAAGATAAAGTCTTGAGTCAAGTATTGTTCTAAGCAATTAAAGTACCAACTTTGTATCATTATTTAACACCTTTTAATTTTGGAAAGTGAGCTTATCGACCACATTTATTAGAACAATTATAAATAAAATATGACAATGCTTGTTTGCTATATAAATAGGAACTTCCTTTTTACATGGTTGGAGTCCAATTTATAAACACATACGTTTGTCTAAAACTTTGAAAGTATTGCCATAATTATATAATTTTTAAATTTTAATAATCAACAGATCTATGAACATGAAATAATTTAAATTTATGAAGATATTTTTAGATTTGTGGACATGTATGTTTTTAACTAGATGATACCACATGTAAGACAAGAAGTGTCACGCCTCAAAATCTCTAGAACTTTCATAACTGGAGCCTAGGAACGTCGGGGTGCAACTTCAAGCAAAAAACAAGAAAAACGGATAGAGTTCTGTTTGTACGGGACCTTTCGGTGGACATAGTCCACTAAACCACCATAACCTATTTAAGCAATAACAGACCCAAAGAGACAATCCCATTCCAAAAGGACAACGATACCGCAAAACTACAATAATCCAATAACCGTCCAAAAGTACACAAATGCTCCTAACATGCCATAACCCCAAAATAACAAAAGAAAGTGTAACAAGTCATTTGTTATCCCTATAGCTATGCATGATCATGTTCGGGCTCATGTCCTCGAAACGTTAAACACAAGGGAAAGCTAAAAGTGCTCAATAGGGAAAAACCCACCGTCTCGATCCCTAACCGAATGAGACGAGCTGACCCTTCCCTTGGTATATACGTCTACCCTAGGTCAATTCATGTCTCACTTTGGTCCTCGCACCAATCCGAGACCTTATATTATCTAACAGAACCGAATATCCAAAATATCAACATAATAATCACAGTCAATAAACCACGTAGTCGTTTCAATAGGTATCATGAAATGTAGTGCAGGTCTAAGTTTACCTACACTCTCAATCCCCTGACTCGTACCAGTGGATACAAATCGTTCACCAGTCTTGGCCCCACTGCTACCCTGCAATCAGCCAGATGCGGGCTATTGCGTGCACGAAGGCTCAGCTAAGATGGCAAACTCCAAGGTCCTAATCACCAGGATGGCCCTACTCCTAAGTCCTATAGGTCGCAATTCACGGGTCACTACTCTGTCGGTTACAACCACCGTTTGTCTAAGTGAAACACCCACTCCCAGCCCCCATCGTCTACGTGTTCGTGCAAATGAACATGTCATATACAACATCATGCAATAACTAGCATCCTATATAATGGAAGCGTAAATATGTAAAATCACTTAAAGTCCATAATTTTACCAACTTAGCATATTATCATCAAAGCCACGAAACGACACATGCTCGCATTCAATATACACATATAAGACATGAATTGAACCACATTAGCATTTAAATATCGAAACCACGAAAACACTATTTTCAAGTAAGCATGTTTTTAGACATTTTGAGCAATTCAAGTTCAACCGACGTAATACACGTTATACTAACACATTTAGAGTGGGAATTTTACATGTATACACTCACATGCCTCACGAGGCAAAAAACTGAAATTAAAATTGGTGTCCCTACCTCAAGTGCTATAATGGTCTAACCGCCAAGCCCACTGCTACCCTAGTGTTAGATATGGAAAGCCCATGACTTGTACATCGAAAGCCCCCAACTAAATTCGTCGGATCCGAAAAGGTGCCGGAAAAAGTCACCGATCAGAAAATTACGATAGATTAAAGTGACCCCCTCACCGTCCTACACAATATTTATGAAGTGAGTTTAAGTGAATAAGACGTTAGATAGGTCAAAAGAAGAGAGAGGTAGTGAATCTAGAAATTGAAGAAATGATAACAACTCATCAATCTACAGTTGGATTGTAGCTAGGTTCATGTATAAAGTAAAGGAGGATGGGGGAAACACACCGACCGAAGGGATCATCAAGCTTGCGAGCCGCGAGGACCGAACTCGAAATCCACACCGACCGAAGGGTTTTTCTCTTTGTTTTTGTGTTTTAAATATGCAAGTGTGTGTGTGTATGCATAGGTGATATAAATCTTTCAATTTGAAGACTTTGAATAAGGTCTACTGATCGGTGTCTTAGGTCGGTTAAAAACATGATTAAGAATAAGACTATAATTAATGATATAGTTTTACCTATCGCAAGTGCACGAATCGTATTACAGTATAATATGGTGAAATTTCCTAAACGATAGTGAAATAGCCTAGAGGGAGGTGAATAGGTTTTTTGTGGATTTTCTGATCAATTAAAATTATTTAGCAGAAATTTAATTTTAATTAGTCACAAACCCTATTTTTCAATTTAATTCCAAAAACAGATCTATCGAACAATATCAAGCAAACATCAATATAGTGCAGAAAATAAGGCAAGAGAGGACACAGAAAATTATACGGGGAAAAGCCAAGGAAACGTTCTAAGGAAAAAACCACGGGTACACTCAGGTACCGATGCACTATGAATCAACAATTACAGACTCTATGAAAGTTTTAGACTTACAATCACTCTTAATATGTCTTTCTCTACTCGCGGTCTGAAATCCTTGAATCACTCGTACTTCACGAAGCACGCTTGTTTCGCCAGACACTATGAGAGACTCACAAATCACGCCTGATTTGCTTTTCTCTACTCACGGTCTGAAATCCTTGAATCGCTCCATACTCGAACGGATCAAAGCAACCTTGTTGCAATAAACAGTGTGTGAATTTTTCAGCAACTATACCATTCAATCGTGCATAGAAATCGTCAATGTAGAAGCACGATTGAAGACGTCCAAAAACAATAGAGAACTTGTATATCTCTAATCACTCAATGATATTTTCTCTCTATATATCTATATCTCTGTAGAAAAATATGAACGATAGAATACTGTAGATAGGGTTGTTCAGGACCGGTTCTGGTTTCGTCTGGAACCGGAACATAATCGATTTTTTCGGTTCTTGAAAAACCGGAACCGGAACCAGAACCGAAAGGGGAAGGAACCGGTTCGGTTCCGGTTCCTTCTATATTTAATTTTTTTTTTAAATCTCAATTTTATAAAATAATATAATTATAAACTAGAGCATTTGAATTAAAGCAAACCCAAAACCAAATATATAATTAGTGGAATAAAAAAAGTAGCTTGGATTTGTATTGTTATTGAAATTAGTGGAGGTTTATTGCTAGTATTTTTGGTTAATAAAAAAAATATATATTAAAAAAAAAACTGGTTCCGGTTCGGTTCCCCGGGGCCGGAATCGGAACCGAACCGAAATTTTCGGTTCTTGGAATTTTGGAACCGGAACCAGAACCGAACCCCTATGGAACCGAACCGAACCGCCGGTTCCGGTTCGGTTCCTGAACACCCCTAACTGTAGAGATCTCTCAAAGACGTAGCCTACTCTCTTGTAGAATCTTGGTATTTATAGACCAAGTCATAGAAAACCCTAACCTTGTCCTCTTACGTAATTTCACAATACCTTGATAAATTCTTTAAAATTTTATGTAAATATGTGTATATGCCTATACGTAGAAGTCTGAAGTTGTCGATAACTTAAACACTCGAAGTAAAGACCAAACTGAAAAAATCCGAAAGCACCTCGAAACAAATCCTACATAACAAGTGATCATGTGACCAAGCATTGTGACCTATGCTTGGGCGTAGGTCTAGGGCATAGACCTATGCTTGGGACCTACGCTTGGCCGTAGGGTCCCCTCCCAGCTTCAAAAACCAAAGCGTAGGTTAGAGCCATTCTGCCTCTTTTTGCCTCTGACAACGTAGGTATGTTGCATCTTTTGCAGTTTTTTCATATTTGAGCTAGATTGGTCATCTCGAACTCCCGATGCTTTTGGATGAAGTCATAATATCTGAAAATGATATTTTTGTCCTTCGGTGAAGTTAGGATGTCTGGAAATGACGATTTTGCCCTCTGGTAGCTTTCTTTGTTTTGACACACTTTTTGATTTATTTTTCGAGATAGAAACGAACATACTAACAACTCTATTGCAAATACACAAAAATCTCAACATGGTTATTGTCTAAAACATGCCAAACATAAATTATACTATAAATGTTCTTACATATAGCTTGAGACAGGTTATCGAACCCAATGAGTAAGTCATATTTTAAATTAAATTAAAATAATATTCTTGAATTAATATGATAACTTAATCTGGGTTCTTATAATAAATTAATACAATAAACAAGTAAATTAGATAAAACAATTAAAGATAATATGAAAGAAACTATGAGAATAATGTTTAGACAACGTTCTATTCATTTAATTATAAAAGGGAGATACAACTTCTGTGAATTAGACTAGTATTGCTACAAGCTAGTTCCTAGTCCCCAAAAAGATACATTCAATCAGACTTGACTACAACCCATCTTCGGAATGAGTGTGAGTGCGATTAGGGCATGCGATTACTCTATTATACTCCTATGTGCATTAAGTTAAAACATGTCTATTGATGTCTCTCTAGGGGTGACAAAAATAATAGTTAAGAACAACCCCTTATGACAGCTTATGTTTTACCTATTAAAAGTGCACGAATCGTATTGTAGTACAATTCAGCTTGAGAAATGTTATCGATCTCAGAGAGACTAAGTCGTATTTTGAATTATCATAAAATAATACTCTTAAATTGCGATAAAAGTATAGTTTGTTGATTTTAATTTTTGAACTAATTAACTAATAAAGTAAGTAAAGATATATTAAGACAAGAATAGTAGAGATAAAAACTAGGATTTTCATGCTCCATCACTAACCGTATACTACAATCCTCTACTTGCTCAATTGCAAGAGGGTGATTCATTACTATGAATCATATCGTACCGCAAATAGTCGAATACGTCACAAAAATGATACTATCCACCGGATTCGCTAGAATCCATCTCCGAACAAAGTGTGACTAGTGCATGCAAACTTCTTTACTCTAATCTACTCCTACAACATGAAATTAAACTAAAGCATGTCTATATCACATTGCCGATGCATGACCTATGTAAACCTAGGGTTTCAAGTATTAAACACCATTGTGTAGAAAATCACGTTATATTTATGATAACATGATTGGTTAAGATAATATTTTCATTCAATCTAAGACAATAATTAAGAACAAATATAAGATCTTGTGTCACGAATAACTACGATCTCTGTTCTACACAGTCATCATAGTGTGGTCACAGTTTCCCCTTGTTACAATTGAAATAAATAAATAGAACTACATTACATGGCTAGGGTTTTGCTAGAAAATCCTATATACTGAATTAATTGCTCATAGTGGAAGGAGACTGCATCGTTGATGTAGAAACGTCCTCCATGATCGTCTGCTCTGGATCTCTAGGTCTTGAATGACTCCCTTATTTGAAAGATGTAAATCTCCAGAGATATGTCTATGGAAATTATGTAATTAGAAGCTCCTTAGATCTGGTCCGGACCTTGGTATTTATAAACAAAGCTGATGGAAATCCTAGTTGCTAATACTTGTCCCGCTTGGAGTATGATTCCCCTTTTATGTACATTTCCTTAAAACTTGAGTCAAACCCTTCAATATGATGTATAATATGTTTAAAATACGTGTATAAAATTGTTGGGGTCGAACACAAAGTCACCCGAGTCAAAACGGATCAATTCGGGTTAAACTAGGATTTCTGCCCAAATATGAAATTTTCAGTTTTTTCCTGCAAATATGTCTCACTATTTTGATCATAACTAGAGCTACACATATTAGATGGAGGCGTACTATATCGTTTTGGAAAGCTGACTTCAAAATATTGATGTTAGGCTCAAGAATAATTCCATTTGGACCTATTTTGACCGAGATATGGCCCTCCGAAGTTGGATGAAATATCGGCCCCTACTGTATGCACCCAACTTCAGCCCGAAATATCAAAATCCGACTTTTTCAATTCTTCATATTTTCGGATGCCATTTGTTCCTATGACACGTACATCGATATATAAGACATGTTTAATGTCCGTTTTGCCCTTCGAAATACGTCTCTTGGTTCAAAATTCCATGTCTCTTCTCTTTTTGAGTGGTAACAAACACAATCTTGGTTAATTCACCAAAGTTAGTTAGTTTTCTTCGTTAAGCTCCTAAAACACACTTAGACATGCAAACCGAATAAAAATACCAAATAATGGAATGTTAAGACATAACAATAGCGATTTAGGGGTCTAAAATGTACAACATTTGACACATATCATCTATTTCACCTCTCCTTAGCATGGACTGTCCAAATAAGGATTTCCTGTTTTAAGAACCATTATGAAGAAAACTAACATTTAACCTTCAATCTAAGATTAAACAAAATTGTGCAAGATTAAACATCACATCAATCTAAAACAAGAATTGAATAAATGCAAATTTTTAAATAAAAATGATATATCGGTCTCTCATCTACATAATCATCACTAAAGTGCTCTTTAGCTTCCCCCTTTACAGTAAAATAAATAAAATATAGACTACATTACTTAACTAGGATTTTGTCAAAAACCCTAGATATCAGTTTAGCCCTTCATAGTGAATGGATCCCACATTGTTGATAAATAACCCCTCTTCTTGTTTCTTCTCTCGGTCTTCTCCTCTTGGTTGTTCCAAAGATATATTTTACGTACTAATTAATTGCAGAGAAGAAGTCCCTTTATTTTGATGTATGTGGTATTTATAGAGAAAATGAATCACACTCCTAAATGATTTGGAAGATCTAATTAAAAATAAACCTAATTACTAAAACTAACATAAAAACAAAGTTTATCTTAAAATTCTGAAATAATTATAGAAGAATACTAATTAATAAATAATATTACTCCTAAAATATCAGTCAAATTGGAGCTTATCTTGACTACTAATAAAAATCACAAAAATTTCGGCAGGCTTCCTAACGGTCATAAGATCGTGGATTTGATGCCTTAAACGATGCGTTTTAGCCCAAAACTGTCTGGGATCACTATTTACAGTGAGTTTTGTTTATTGGTATGTTTTCACTCAAAACGTTAACATTTATTGTTAAAATCGGACGTTATGATATTTTACACGGAAACTGCAGTGTCGGTCTGTCAACAGGCGATCTTTTGCTTATTCAGCCACTTTCTTCAGTTCCTTGGCGGTCTCGGCTCTCGAATGGTCTTGAGTCGTCATTCTAGTTAATTCACTGAAATTAACTCGTTTTTCTCATAATGCACCTGAAATACGCTAAACAAGACAAACCGTATAAAATCACTCAAACAATGAAATAATTATATTAAAAATGACAAGTTAGGGGTCTAGAATACATTATATTCGACACCTAACATCTACATAAGTGGTGCCACATGTCACTGTATGGGTGGTCTTAAGTCACTATGTGGACTAAGGGCCCCGTTTGGCCCACTAACCACCTAACGAACCCGAAAACGTCCAAACACGCCCCTACGGGTCCCGAAAGGTGCCGGCTCACTGCAAAATAATATAAAGGTGTTGTTTGGCAAGTGGTTTTGGTGCCATTTTTTTTGTTTTGGACTGAAAAGTATAGCCCAACCCATGTTTTGGTGGGTTGGTTCTGGGTCCACAGTGTTGCCCCATGGTGAACCAAATGGGGCAATTCCCAACCCATCTCAATACATGGTTTCTCTTGGTTTGATTACCGTAGCTTCACCCCAAAACCAACAAAGCCCACTCCATGGTGTGTAATTAGTGTATCAACAAGTGAAAAAGAGCGAAAACCAACACAGCTCATCCATTGCATATACATATATATTATATATTCCATACGCTTTTATTTATTATATATTTTTTATGTTTTAATGAAGTGTATAATTTTATGCTTCGGCTCATTAATTAGTATTTGTTATTCTTATTTTGTTTACACTGTGATATATACATATAGATATATACACGTGTAGTTATTATTATTGTTATGTAGGGTTGTTTTGATGCTTCACTTGTTGGTTATTGTAGCTCTTTGGACAGTGATAATGTAAGATTCTTGCAAATTTAATATTTTTTAATTTTATTATCTGTGACAGGTATAACATCAAGTACGAAACAATTTATGGGGATGTGATGTCAATGTTTTTTTAAATGGTTAAAAAAACATTGAGATTTCAAATGGAACAAGATTATAAATTTTCAAACTACATATATGAACCAATTGAATAATTCTTGCAATATGGTGAAATGTTATTATCCAATATTAATAATTTTTGTTGAAAATAATAATCATTTAATGTATTTTTATTTATATATATATATTTTTAAAACATATATATTTACAAAATGTTATTATAAATAAATAAAATGTCAAATCATTCCAAGTTACCAAACATGGTTTTGTTTCAAAATTTTAGCTCACACCAACTCTA
The DNA here is from genome assembly GCA_963922005.1 of Cornus suecica. Classification (NCBI taxonomy): domain Eukaryota; kingdom Viridiplantae; phylum Streptophyta; class Magnoliopsida; order Cornales; family Cornaceae; genus Cornus; species Cornus suecica. Next base: position 26,151,088 of record OY998238.1, read on the forward strand.
CCAAACATGATTTGGTTTTTCAGCTTTACCAAAACTATCAACACCAAACATGATTTCAATTCATAATAAAATTAAATCAAAACCAAAACCAAAAATCACACTAGTTGCCAAACACGCACAAAATAATCCCTGACATGAAAAACAGTAAATCGGGCCCACCGGTGCGGTCCGGCTCGTCGAAAATCCCAAAAACGGAAGAAATGCTCAAACCGGACAAAATAAATCATTAATAAATCCGCGAAAAATACTCTAGTCCCAAACTCGAAATTTGAACGTGTAACCAAGCAGTTTAATTGGAAAAAAGAAAAATAAAAATAATTACGGTAAAAACAGTGGCATTACAAGAAGTGGCCTGAGGCAAACGTTATCAATAAATATATACACTATGTATTTAAACATTGTTCAATTTCTTTGTTTAGAAGAAGAAGAAGAAGAATATTCATTTTTAGAACCAATTGTGCTCAGGTACTGGTTTGTGTAATTATTTTGTTTAATACATACCATAGTTGTCCAATGAATTTGTTTAATATATACCATAGTTGTCCAATGAATAGGACATCAGAGATTTACTATTAAGAATATACTATATACATGAAAAATGAAATGGACCACACTAAATGTGTATATATAGTATATACATGCACAATACATCCCTACCTAGTAATTCTTGAGATTTATTGTCAATTCGATATTGAAGACTTGTTTCTAAGATGAAGAAGTGTTGGGTCCTCCTGCTCCTAATTGTTCTTTTTATGGCTCTCTCCAGTGGTAAAATTCACAATCTCTTTTGGACTCCCTACTTCATTGCCATTATTTTTGTTCATACATATATTATTCATTTTGAACATGATTTTTCTTATCCTATTTGTATTATGTGATTTTATATGAAAACAGGTACCATGCAACAAAATTGTGTAAGGGGTTTCAATGTCTCGCACTGCTATCTTGAGTACTGCATAGACGTTTGCACCTATAATAATGCTTACTTCGATGGTGGCGGATGTCTCAGTGATCACTTTTGTTGTTGCAGAAAGTCTTTCTGAAGAAGAATGTGATATGTCGGGAAAAATAATAATTTAGAACACACTTGTTGTTGGAGAAAGTTTTAATGAAAAAGAACTTGATTTGTTGGCACATAAATAAATTTAGAATACATTTGTTGTTGGAGAAAGTTTTAATGAAAAAAAACTTGATTTGTTGGTGTAGAAACAAATTTAGTTTCAGTGGATGAATAAATTATAAAAAAAAAAGAGAATAATTACAGTTATTTCCCTTTCAGATTTTTTAAATTACGTCTTCACCCTCTTTAGTTTGAATTATTACTATTACCTCCCCTCAAGTTTATATTTTGAAACAAATATCCCCTTCCGGTTAACTTCCGTTATGGTCATAGGCAGTCAAGTCAACGTTTATGTCAGCAATTTTTAAATGATGAAATGACTATAATACCCTTATTTATATGTGGACATTTAATTAACACATAGTTGAAAGGATAATTTTTATAATTCTGACGACCTGCCGATCACTTTAAGGGAAGGAAATTATAATTATTCAAAAGATAAGAGGTTTGGGGTGTAGTTTGACAAATCTAGAAGGAAATTAACTATAATTATTCCAAAAAAAATGATTTGAGAACAAAAAAAAATTGATTGATTGACAGACCGATCTTTTTTTTTTTTTTATTATTATTTTTTTAATTAACAGATCGATCTTTCTTACAAGTCAAACCTAGAACAATAACTGATGAAGAGGTTGAATTGATATTCCAAAAGATTATAGGGAATTTTCTTTGCTAAAATTTCATGTAAAAGAATAGTTCGCATATGATAACCATTCCAAAAGAATCAGTCAAACATATTTACAAATTTAGATTGACCAAGTATATAACTCATTTGTTCTTTGAACCGGAGGTGAATCGGATTTTTTTTTTATATTTTTATTTTTATTAGTGTTATAATATTCTTACCTTTATATATATATATATTATATTTAAAATTATAAGTTATAATTTGATATGTGTTAATTAATTTTAAGTTTGTAATAATTAAAATTATAAAAAAATTTAATATTTTATTTTATTTTTTTAAAATAGAAGAAACTGAAACCAAATCAAAAAATCAGTTTCGTTCCAGGTCGAATTTTTAAGGGTTAATTTCAGTAAACCCCCCTATACTATCCAATTAAATCAACTAACCCCTCATGTGTCCACTTTGCCCCCTATACTATTAATTTTCATCACGATGCCCCCTCCTCTCTCATTTCCGGCCAATTGCTTAACGGAAAAAGTAAAAAGACCAAAAGACCCTTCATTAAAACGACACAGTTTTAATTACTTTGTAAAACACACTTTTACACATACTAAACGATGTCGTTTTGTATATTTTTTTTAGGGTTTCAGAATTTGCAAAACGACGCCGTTTAGTCTCAAACAAATAGGGTAAAATGGGTCGATCGATTCAGTCTTTGCCCTAGGTTTGTTTTGCCTTAGCCGTTTCCCCTCAAGCTCCTTCCATCACACTGAACTCCAAAATTATATAATCTGGACACAAAATCATCTATTAATTGTGAGCGATCTTGTTGGACACGATGGATTCAGGTTCGTACTTAAATCTTCGAAATCTGCTTCAGTTTGTATATATTCGTTTTTAAATGTTAATGTTTTGGTAGATATTAGGGTTGTGTTGGGTATAATACATGATTTAGTCTTTGTGTTGGGCATAATACGAACAAAAAGGGTCCATGTTAATGATTTGTCAGTTCTGAAAGAAAAGTTAGGGTTTTTGTCAGTAATTTTTTCGTGGTGGGTCATTGTGTTTGTTTTGTCGTGGTCCCATGTTTATTATCATATTATGAACCTTTATTGGAGTCAGATCTGATTCAATTTAAAATTAGGAATTTTTTATGTTTGATTTGTTAATTTTTTTGATTTCTGTGTTCAAATATTGGTTGTTTAACAATGGTTTAACTAATTAGTGTTAAGTAATTAGTCTAATTAAATATGCATGTAATTACTTCCTTTTGCATGTGTTTCTGAGTACCACCTTTACTGTAGCTTGCATGAGCTTTGTCGTGCACTATATTTACCTTACTATTGCATTTTTTTTGCTGTATATTGTAGGCAATATAGGTGATCCTATATTTCACAAATTACGTTGTTGTTGAAGTCCACTATGGGGGTTATTTTGATAATTCTAACCCAAAGAAATATGTTGGAGGGTCTTTTAAGACATTTGAGAGAATATACCTTGAACGTGTAAGCATGTTAGATATGTTAAATCTATATCAGTTTGTTGGTGCACCTAAGGATGGTGCAATATTTTATAGATCATTTGAAGATGGAAAGGTATATGAATTGGTGATGGATAGTGATGTAGTTGAGATGGCAACCAAGTATGCAAGGTTCTCTCTTGTTAAGGTCTTCTTGGTTGCTCCAACTGAGTTAGATGTTGAGACAGAAAATGATGTCAATATGAGTATGGTGGTAGTAAATGAAGATGAGGTAAGAGATAATAATCTGGCAGAAAATGAGGTTAGTGCTGTGATGGGAAATGTGGCAGAAAATCTAAATGAAAATGGGCCTTTCTTTGACTTCAATGATGATAGTTTTTTGGTGGAAGCATATGTGGCAGAAAGCAACCATAATGGGCATAAGGATGAGGCTGAAGAGGATGATTCTGATGAGGTTGAAGAGGAGGATGATGATTCTGATTATGATGAAGCTCATCAGTTTGAGGAGAATACACAGCTTCGGATAGGAGATGAAATAATAAACCCCCATGAACACAGTGACATTGAGTCTGAGTACCAACCCAGTGAGGAATTGATAAGTCTTGCAGGGTCTGATGTTGAGGTTGATAATTTGCAAGATGATGAGGTTACTTCACATTTTAATATGAATATAGACTTGGGTGTTAAGCCAATCACAATGGGAATGAAGTTTGGGTGTGCATCAGATTTCAGAAAAGCACTTAGGATGAAAGCAATAGTGGAAAAGTTTGATTTGGAGTTTAAGAAGAATGAAGGAGATAGAGTGACTGTGATATGCAAGGATCACTGTGGGTGGAGGATACATGCATCTGAGAATTCAATTGATTACTCATTTGAAGTTAAGACATTCAATGATAAGCATAAGTGCAGTGGTGTAAAAGAGAACTCACAAGTGACTCAAAGTTTCATTGCTCAGCAATATGTAGATAGAGTGATGGCAGACCCTGAGTGCAGCATTCCAGGACTACAATCAACAGTTCAGATGGATCTAGATATTGGTGTGAGCAGACAAAAGATTTATAGGGCAAAGAGGTTGGCATTGAGCATCATTGAAGGTAGTTGTGAAGAGCAATTTAGAAGGTCAAGGGACTACTGTGGGTTGATACTTGAATCCAATCCAGGTAGTGTGGCAAATGATGGGACCAAGTCATATAGTGATTATGGTGTGTCTTTCTTCAGAATGTTTTTCAGTTTAGAGGCAATGTGGAAAGGGTTCTTGGAAGGGTGTAGACCATTCATTGGTCTAGATGGTTGTTTTCTAAAGGGTCCCTATGGTAGACATCTCTTGTGTGCAGTTGGTAGGGATGCTAATAATAAGATTTTTCCAATTGCAATTGCTCAAGTTGAATCTGAAGGCAAGGATTCATGGGAATGGTTCCTACACACTCTCTTTGATATAATTGGTCCCTATGACAAGTTCACTTTTATAAGTGATAGACAAAAGGTATAACTTTTTTTTCAATGACTAGTTCACTTTTATTGCTCAAGTTGAATATGTATTAACATTGCTTACACCTTTTTTAACAGGGACTGGTGGAACTATTTGAGCATACTTTTCCAGGTGCAGACTTGAGGTTTTGCTTAAAACACTTATATGAGAATTTCAAGAAAGGATTCAAAGGAAAGAGATTGAGGAGCCTATATTGGGAAGCAGCTGCATCCTTCACTAGGGCAGAATTTGAGGTTGCAATGCAAGAAATGAGGCAGCTGGATCAAAAGGCTCATGATTACTTGATGAAGATCCCAACAAGAGTTTGGGCAAGGTATGAATACTCTTGGAGGTCTAAGAGTTCCCTTTGTGTCAATAATATGTGTGAGAGCTTTAATCATTTCATTGGAAAGGCTAGAGAGAAGCCTATAATATACATGTTTGAAAAAATTAGAACACAGTTGATGATTAGGAATCAAAAAAACAAAGAGAAAATGGAGAACTATGATGGATTGGTGTGTCCAATAATAAAAGAAAAGTTCAAAGAAATTTGGAAGGATGTGAGGAAACTTCATGTAGATTATGCAGGAAATGGAAAATATCAAGTTGATAATAGGTCATATCATGAGGCAGCTGTGAGTGACTATGTAAATGTGGTGGACAAAACATGTTCATGTTTGTATTGGAATGTGAGTGGCATTCCATGCAAGCATGCAATGGCAGTAGCATTGTTTAGGAGGGAAGATCCAGAAATGTATGTTCATAGTTACTACCACAAATCAACTTTCTTGAAGACTTACAATTATGTAGTAACTCCTGTTTCATTGAGGGATATGAAAAGGGAGGTTGGGACATCCCCTATACTACCACCTCCACATAGAAACCAACCTGGCAGGCCTCCCAAAAATAGGACTAGAGTTGCTGAAGAAAATTCAAAAAAAAGTAAAAAGGCAACCTTTAGGTGCACCAAATGCTTGCAAACAGGGCACAATGTAAGAAAGTGCACTGCTGAGGCACCTACAAAAAAAATCAACAAAGGTAAAGGTGGTAGACCTGCATTTAAAAGGGGAACAAGTGGCATAGGTGGTGGTTTCGATGAAACAACCAACCAAGGAAGAGGTGGTGGCAGTGGTGTGGGAAAAGGAACTGGAAAAAGAGGCAGACCAAGAAAGAATGCTTCAGGAACTGGTGATGCCATACCTGGTCCTAGTGGAGTACCTTCCACTAGTGTACCAATTGATTTTACTGCTGCTAGGGCTGCTGCTAGAGCCATGGGTGTTGATAAATGTGGTGTAAGACCTGCTAGAGCTTCTAGAGTTGCTGCTGAGATAGTTAATATGACACCACCCACTCAAGGAACTCAAGATTGAAGGCCATGTAAGGTAAGATTGCTGTTGAGATTCATTTACTTACTTGTAATGTTGTTGCTGAGATTCATTTACTTACTTGTAATGCTGCTGCTGAGATAGTTAATGTGGTGTTGAATTTTTATCTATTCATTACAGGTTGGTTGTTGGATGTGGCCTTAATGGAGCAGTTTGATGTAGTACTTTTTGGGGGTGTAGATGCAGTACTTTTTTGGGGTGAAGAACAAATGCATGAAGTGAAATATCAGTGCTATTTGGTTGTTGAACATTTAAGTCAAATTTGGTTATATTTATTTTTGTAATGCCAAATCATGTTGGACATGTAATAGCACTACTATTTTGTCTTCTGTATTGTGAGTTGCTCATGAAACTTGGTTATATATCTTTTTGAATGACTGAATGTGAGCACTGCTGCATCAAATTGACATGTTTCAAATTTTAGTGAGCAATGCCAAATCATATTTCATTTTGAATATTTCAACTATTTGGTTATATTTTGGGTACTGCTCAATGTTGGCATCCAATTCGCAGCTTTCAATTAGCTTTCATTTGCCATTAAATAAAAAAAAAATAGTTAACATCACTAAACCCATGTGACCTTTTGCCATTATATCAAAATATAATGGTCATGTGACACCATGTGACCTTAAATATGTTGGCATGGCATCCAATTCGCAGCTTTCATTTGCCATTAAATAAAAAAAATGGTTAATATCACTAAACCCCCCTATACTATTGCATAAGGGTACTTTTGTCATTATATCAAAATATAATGGTCATGTGACACCCATGTGACCTTAAATATCAGCAATTGACCGGAAATGAGAGGGAAGGGGGCATCGTGATGAAAATTAATAGTATAGGGGGCAAAGTGGACACATGAGGGGTTAGTTGATTTAATTGGATAGTATATGGGGATTTACTGAAATTAACCCAATTTTTAATTCAAAAAGACACTATGTACATATTGGATATAGACACTATGTTATAGATATATAGCCTTACCGTGTGAATGGCCGCATACCCTAATGAGAATATACCCACAACCACCACAATATTTAATTATTATTTTATTTAAACCAAAATGGAAAAAACATCTACATACAAACAGATCAGAGGGCTAGGCCAGCATCTCAAAGTGGTATTGACCACATTAATGAACAACTACAAATTAAAATTTGTTAGTAAAATACATGGACCATATTATGTGTGTATTTACATTTTACACACACTGTGTTGCCTAGCTCTAGCTCGTGTTGGGTACTAATATGAATGCAATTTCTTTTTATATCATGTGATTAATTTGCCTTGTGTTTTATATATTTTCAATCTTTCGAAGTACGATACTACAAAATGGGTCGATACTCGGATGTCTAGACTAACAACTCTTATTTGTTTCCGAAAAGCTGGAGCTGATTTTTTAGTGCATAAATAAATTTAGCTTCATTGAATGAATAAAAAAACAGTATGATTAGAGTGTGTTTTGCTTCTGTTGCTTTCAGTAGATTTCTATCATTACTTATTAGTGTCCACTTTGATGTTTCTTCCTTTTATTACAAATAAGCGTATATCTTTCAACTTGTAATTCAAGTATACATCAAGTGCCTTTTTTTTATTTATTATTATTATTATTATTTATATATATATCTCACTTTTGAGTATTGTTTGTGTTATTTTACTCATTAACAAATAAATGTTAAACCTAAGATTCTTATTTTGTTCCGATTAAAAATATTTATTAGTTACAATATAATATTTTCTATTTTTAAAGATAAATTAGTGTGAGTCAAGTATTATTCTAAGCAATTAAACTACCAATTTTGTATCGTTATTTAACACCTTTTAAGTTTGGAAAGTTGGAAGGGGGATTCAAACTATTTGTCCTTCAAAGCTTATTGTGTGGTTTTGTCTTGTCTAGTTTTGTTTTGTCTGATCTGATATGCTCTAGTCTGGTCTTGTCTTGAATCTAAAACTTTATTTGGTAAGCGGTCTGGTTTTCTGGTCTGGTCTGAGAAAACAAAAAAAATTTATATATTATATTATGTATTATTTTATGTATATATATTTAATAAAATTATTTTATATATATTAATTTTGAATTTATATATTATTATAAATATATATTTTTAATATATATATAATAATATTATTTTATATATATTATTATTATTCGATATATTATTTATGTATATATATTATTTTTTAATTATATATATATATTACTTTTGAATTTATATATCTTTAATAATATTATTTTATATATATATATATTTAATATATATATTTAATTACATTATTTTATATATATTATTATAAAATAATAATATATATTAATTTTGAAGTTTATATATTATTTTATATATATATTATTTTTGAATTTTATATATTATTTTATATATATATTATTTTTGAATTTATATATTGTTTTTATATATATTTAATATATATAAATTTAATAATATTATTCTATATATATTATTTTTTAATTTTATATATATTTATATATATATTATTTTTATATATATTTAATAATATTATTTTATATATATTATTATAAAATAAAAATATATATTATTCTATATATCTTAATATATATTATTTTTTAATTATATATATATTTATATATATTATTTTTGAATTTATATATTATTTATATATATATTTAATATATATAATTAATAATATTATTCTATATATATTAATATATATTATTTTTTATATATTATTTTTGAATTTATATATTATTTATATATATATTTAATAATATTATTTCATATATATTATTTTTTAATTTTAGTATATGAATTATATATATATATATATATATATATATATATATATATATATAGGAGAGAGAGAAAAAAAAAAGTCAAAACTTATGGGCTAAGACTAAGAAAGACTAACTTTTTTTTTGTCTTGGTTTTATTTCATTTTGAACAAAATCCAAGACCAAAGTTTTAAGTGGTTTTGGTTTTGAATTTAAAAACAAAACCCACCAAACAAGTTTGATATTTGAAAATAAAAACAAACTAAGACAAAACCAGCAAAAATTAGTTACCAAACAGGATTTGAACACATTTATTAGAACAATTATACATAAAATGGGGCAATGTTTGCTTGCTATGTAAGGAGGAACTTCCCTTTTCCCTTTTACATGCCGTGTAGTTTTAATTTATAAAAAACATACGTTTGTCTAAAACTTTGAAAGTATTCTCATAACTATATAATTTTTAAATTTTAATAATCAACAAATCTATGATCATGAAAAATTTTAAATTTATGAAAATATTTTTAGATTTGTGTACATATGTATGTTTTTGACTAGACCACACCACATGTGAGCCCGAGGCAAATATTATCCAATAAATATATACACTATATATTATATATACACACACCTAGTGTGGTCCATTCCATGTATATATACTATTTAAACATTGTTAAATTTCTTTATCAGTTCAGAAGAAGAAGAAGAAGAATATTCGTTTTTAGAACCAATTTGAAGGACCTTGAGAGTTTTAAGGTCTTTTTTTCATTTTCCCTTTTTCTGAGTTATGTAGTAACTGTCAATTTGGGAAGTGACCACTTGGGTCTTGGCATTGGGTAAGCCTTTTCTAACAAGTTGGAGGGAGAGGAGGTTTTTCGATAGGGATAGATGCTAAGGGTTGACTGGTTTTATGAGAAATGATATTGGTTTCAATTTTATCTAACCAATATATACCTTAGTTGTCCAATGAATGGGACATCGGAGATTCACTATTAAGAATATACTATTAAGTGTGTTTGTTTGTGTAATTATTTTGTTTAATATATACCATAGTTGTCCAACGAATGGGATATCGGAGATTGACTATTAAGAATATACTGTCAATTATGCTTGTTTGTGTAATTATTTTGTTTAATATGTACCATAGTTGCTCAATGAATGGAACATCGGAGATTGACTATTAAGAATATACCATCTACATCATGCCCGGGCATGGGCCAAGGCAGTCTAGGCAAGGCGGGCTCAAATTTTTTATTTTTTATTTTTTTAGTATAGGCTCAAAATTTATTAATTAATTTTTGGCTTAACAAAAGATGAAACTCAACAACTAATCAAATTTTTATAAACTTCTTTAAATAGGGTAAACCCAAATAAATAAAATATGTACTTAGAAGTCCAACAAGAGCGGCCAAAAAAATAATTAAAACAAAACTACATCATTTTGTTTTCTCTTTTAGTATTATAAGCCCAAAACTTATTAATTAATTTTGGCCCAGCAAAAGATGAAACTCAATAGTCAACCCAACTTCTATAAACTTCTTTAAGTAGTATAGGCTCAAATAAATAAAATATGTACTTAAAAGTCGAACAAGAGGCCCCAAAAAAGTAATTAAAACTAAACTACATCATTTTATTTGGAAAAATTATAAAAAGGGGACCATTCCTAAACTTATTTTGTGGATATGGAACAAACTTTTTGAGAAGGGACCAAAATCAAAACTTAATTGCTTGGAATGGACCATTTTATTGTAATAACAAAAAACTCATATCATAGTATAATATTTTGTTATGAAGCTTTATATTACTTTATTATATATTAATTCCGAAAATATTCAAAATCAAATCCGAAAATATTAATTCAATATTAATTCCAAAGTATTAATTAAATATTAATTTCAAAAATATTAATTCCGAAATTTTATTTGTTTGCCGAATACAACTTCAATAATATTGTATATCACTTGTACACAAATATATATATATATATATATATATACACATATATATTGATAGATAGTGTTAAATTTTTTGAATATATTACAATTCCAAAAATATTCAAAATTAAGTCAAAAAATATTAAATCTGATTTTTTGTTGTTGTGAATTTTTATATTAGTTTATTATTTAATATTTCAGACCAATATTTTTCATATTTTATGTAAAAAATAAATTTAGTTGAAGTATGGGTATTTTGGAGGGAAAAAAAAATTGACAATTTTTTATGCGACTACCAAAAAAAAAATTACTAAGGGAGCCTCATATTTTAATCTCACCTTGGGCCCCAATTTTTCTTCCCAATCTCAAGACCGGCCATGTATACATGAAATGGACCACACTATATATATATATATATATATATGTGGAATGGACCACACTAGGTGTGTATATATCCATGCACAATACGTTCCTACTTAATAAATCTTGAGAGTTATTGTGAATTTGATATTGAAGACTCGTTTCTAAGATGAAGAAGTGTTGGGTCCTCCTACTCCTCATTGCTCTTTTTATGGCTCTTCCCAGTGGTAAAATTCACCTCTCTTTTGGACTCAATACTTTATTGCCATCATTTTTGTTCATACATATATTCTTCTTATCGTATTTGTATTATGTGATTTTATATGAAAACAGGTACCATGCAACAAAATCCTTGTGTAAGGGGTTTTAATGTCTCGCACTGCTATATTGAGTACTGCATAGGCATTGCTTTGATGGTGGCGGATGTGACAATGATCGCTTTTGTTGTTGCAGAAAGTTTTTATGAAAAAGAACTTGATTTGTTGGCACAAAAATAAATTTAGAACACACTTGTTGTTGGAGAAAGTTTTAATGAAAAAGAACTTGATTTGTTGGTGTAGAAACAAATTTAGTTTCATTGGATGAATAAATAAAAATAATAATTACTGTTATCGTCCCTTAATATTTGTTAAATTACGTTCGCACCCTCTTTAGTTTGGATAATTATTATTACCTCCCTTCAAATTTATATTTTATAACAAATATTCCCTTCCGGCATGGTTAAAGGCAGTCAATGTTTATGTCAGCAGTTTTTCAATGGTGAAATGATTATAATACCTTTGTTTAATTATATGTGAAGGCATTTAATTGACACATAGGTGTAAAGGTAATTTTGATGTTTCTGATGACCGGATATCAACGTTGATCACTTGAAGGGGAGGAAACTTTAATTATCCAAAAGACAGGGGGTGTGGGTGTAATTTGACAAATCTCCAAGGAAATTAACTATAATTATTTCAAAAAAATATGATTTAAGTGCTGTTTCGAATAAAAACTAATGTGACATTATGTTTTTCTTGAATTAGTATGGCATTCCTAAAATAATTGATTGACGGACCTATATATATATATATATATAATAAAATAAAAATTAAATAGCAGACCGATCTTTCTTACAAGTCAAACCTAGAACGATAAATGATGAAGAGGTTGAAATGATATGTCAAAAGATTCTAGGAAATTTTGCTAGAATTTCATGTAAAAAGAATAGTTCGCATATGATAACCATTTCCAAAGAATCAGTCAAACATATTTACAAATTAAGATTCATCATGTATATAACTCATTCGTTGTTGGAACACATCACTCTAGTTGTTGGATTATCAATCGGTTAGATGCCAGAACCACATTTTATAATTTACTCGCGTTTCAATTGGCACTAACCGTTTTGCATGATATCCAATTTCGATTATCTAACACATTTAATCAAATAAATGTTAAATCAATTACAAATTAAATATTAAAGTAAATTATCAAATAATAACTTACTTTATCACACAAGTATGGTAGCCTCAACAAAGCTAATGGATAATTTGAATCTTTTAACTTTGTTTTAAAAAACTAGAATGAAGAAAATGAAATTCAAGTATGTTGGGGGCACATCGGATGTAACAAGCAACAACGAAGAATATAAAAGAGCACACATAAAATAAAGGGTAATTTGCAGCCACACCCCCTGAACTTTGAGTCAATGGCAGTCAGTGGCTGGTCAACAATTTTTCGGTCCCATAGCCCCCTGAACTTTCAATTTCGTTGCAATGACACCCCCTGGGCTGATGAAATGACTATAATGCCCCTTTAATTGTCTCACTTATTACATTAGGGTAATATATAACATGTAAAATTACACATATGCTCAAACACTTCACCCCTCTATAATTACTAATTACACTTCCACCCCTTATTACAATATATATATATATTACGAAAATTAAAATTTAATTTTTTTTCTTTATAATATTATTTGTATATATAATTACGAATATATATATATAATTACTAAAATATATATATAATTTGTAAAAAATATATAAAATTTGAAAAAACATATAAAATTAAAAAATATATATAAAATTTGAAACAATATATAAAATTCAAAAAATATATATATATAAAATTCGAAACAAATATATAAAATTCATAAACAATATATAAAATTCAAAAAACATATAAAATTCTAAAAAATATATAAAATTTGAAACAAATATATAAAATTTGTAAACAATATATAAAATTCGAAAAACATATAAAATTCTAAAAAATATATAAAATTCAAATATATATATATATATAAAGTGTGACTGAAGTTTAAGTGGACAAGCCTCGGAGTCATTAGCCAAGGTAACGAATCTTCTCCAGCTCTTTGCAGAGTTATTTCAATGGCCAAATACCCCACGATGGTGATCGAAATCGGAATCGAATCGATACTTTATTAAAATATTTTAATCAAAATTAAATATATTAATATTTGGATCAAAATTAACGGTTCGGTTCCGGTTCTCATTTTTAAAGAACCGAAAGTAAATTTTTATTTGGATAAAAATTAACGGTTCGGTTCCGATACTTTCGGTTCTTTAAAAATGAGAACCGGAACCGAATCGTTAATTTTGATTTAAATATTAATATATTCACGATGCGGTTCGCTTTTGATTCCAACCGAACCGGAATTGAACCGATACTTTCGGTTCTTTAAAAATGAGAATCGGAACCGAATCGTTAATTTTGATCCAAATATTAATATATTTAATTTTGATTAAAATATTTTAAGAAAAGTATCGGTTCGATTTCAATTTCGACCACCATCGTGGGACATGTGTCGCCATCATGACCATTGAAATAGCTCTGCAAAGAGCTGGAGAGGATCCGTTATCTTGGTTAATGACTCCGAGGCTTGTCTACTTAAACTTTAGTCATACTTTATATATATATATTTGAATTTTATATATTTTTTAGAATTTTATATGTTTTTCGAATTTTATATATTGTTTACGAATTTTATATATTTGTTTCGAATTTTATATATATATTTTTTAAATTTTATATATTGTTTCAAATTTTATATATTTTTTTTAATTTTATATGTTTTTTCAAATTTATATATTTTTTACAAATTATATATATATTCGTAATTATATATACAAATTATATTATAAAGAAAAAAATTAAATTGTAATTTTCGTAATATATATATATATATATATATATATATTGTAATAAGGGGTGGAAGTGTAATTAGTAATTTCAGAGGGGTGAAGTGTTTGGGCATATGTGTAATTTTACATTTTATATATTACCCTAATGTAATAAGTGAAACAATTAAAGGGGCATTATAGTCATTTCACCAGCGCAGGGGGTGTCATTGCAACGAAATTGAAAGTTCAGGGGGCTATGGGACCGAAAAATCGTTGACCAGCCACTGACTGCCATTGACTCAAAGTTCAGGGGGTGTGGCTGCAAATTACCCTAAAATAAACATAATATTTACATGGTTCACCCTAAACTAAGATAGGTTCATGGATGTGAAGAGATTCCACTATAATCATGTAAAGATATTATAATAGTAGATAATTATCATTACCGAAAAACATACACAAATCCACCTAAGTTTTTCACGTGTACTCGTGACTTCTTCGCTCGAGACTCCTTCTCAACATCGATGTGTACTCAACCCTACCCGTAAACTCTCTTTACCCTTCAAAGCACATCCTCATGTGGGTACATCTCTCCTTCTCATAAATCTTACTCTCAGCCCTATGTGTCTATTTATAGAATTACAAACCCAATTCCTTGTTGGACAAGGAATACAATTCCTTGGAGATTAAAACTTTCATCTGACAAGAAATTAATATATAAAATATACTCTAAAATAGAAAACCTAATTATAATAGGAATTTGAGACAATTTCTTAACATGACCTTCTTGAGTGCTTCTTACTATCTTAACGGTTATCTTTAGGTATATATATATGGACAATACTTGAGTCATTTGTTAGGTTTGGCTAAAATTATTAAATGTCAATGATGGCGGCTAATTGTTCCAATGGCAGCGGAATGAAGAAAACTTAATAGTGAAGACACGAGAATCAGAGGAGGCAAACTTTGTTATGGTTTGCACTAATGGGTCAAAGAACGGCGGTATATGTGAAGGTGAAGGCGGCTGTTGTAGATCTAGAAAATGCCTGTAAATAGGCAAGGACGACAAGAAAGAAAGACACACCAAAATGAGAGGAAGAAGAGAGATGTGAGAAGATGTAAGGGTGACCGGCACTAGGTGTGGACTGCACCGAGAAGAGAAAAGTGAAGGTGTTGTGTCAGGGCTGGCCCTGAGAGTGCCAAAAAATTTTGGGGCCCTAGGCGAGACTGAAGGCGAAAATTTTTTGGGGCCCTTAATTTCACGCGATGCAAATTTCTCACGTGAAATTTTATTTGGGCCACTTCACTTCACGCGATGCAAATTGTTTTTTTAAATGTAAGTATTTTATAGATTCAAATTTTTAACGAATGACAAAAACACTACATAATTACTTGGTGTTTTTTTTGTATTGATTTCACATATGAAAGCATAGAAATATGAAGGGTATGAAATGAATGATTAGTACAAGATACTTTTGAAATAAAAATTAAATTTTAACTTATTTGTAAATGCTTGTCAAAAGTAGGACTAATGTCTCCTGGTAAAAAAACTTTAGAGAGCAAAAATACTATTCTAAAGGAACTTACCCTATTGTAAGTGTGATATTGGGTTCAGTTCTAATTTATATTGGACTATAACTTAAAAAATCATATTTGGGTCTACACTAATACAAAAGGAAAAAAAGTTAGGTTTGTGCTCTTTTTTCAGTATTAATAAACTTATCGGAAAAAAAACTTAAAAAGTGATAATTGTGAGAAAAATATTTAAAAAATACATTAAATATACTAATATATAAAATTTTGAAAATAACCTCCATCTTGGTGTTGCCATGAAAAGTTGTTGTTGTACATGTGAGTGTGACAGTCGCGAAAGCTCAATTATAGCCGCGTGAAAAATTATTGTCGTTGAACAAATGCGACATTCACGAGTGTACTCGTTAAACGTTGTGCGGATGCAACAATAATTTTTTAGCCCTAATTAAAATAATGGTTTGATTGAAATTAGACTTTAGTTTGAAAAAATAGAGATTTTTTTTGAGTATATAGTAATAATAAGTGAAATATAAAATTTTGGGGGCCTTACCTAGTGAAATTGGTTTTGAATTTATTACAAATTGGGTTGTTAAATAAAATTTTAAAAAATATTGAGGTTGAGGCCCTAAATTGTGTAATTATATTAGACTTTATTTTCAGTTGAACTGAAAAATGAATTAATTTTCTTATGGGCAATAAAAATATTAAATTTCTTAAATTAAAAATATCGGAAAAAATAATAATTTTGAGGCCCCCTTGGACCGGAGGCCCTAGGCGACCGCCTTGGTCGCCTATAGTCAGGATCGGCCATGTGTTGTGTGCACTTATGTAATACATCTCTATTTATTGAATAATATTTGTGTGTCCGTGGACGTAAGCCAAAGTTGGGGCTGAACCACGTTAAATATTATGTTGTGTGTGGGGGTAAAAGCCGGTTGTTGACGATCTTGGGCAGGATTAATTCCTAAGTGTGAGTTGAAAATTAATTCCTAACATCCTCCTTCCGGGGAGGAAGTTGGTCATCCATACTTACTTGACTCAATAAATTTAAGACACTAGAATTAATTAAAGAATATAAATGAATATCACCTAATACTGAAATTATGTACTTATAGCTGCTTAAACAATCCACTATATATTAGAAGAAAGAAGAGTATTATATAACTGCTGCATGGATAGGATTAAAAACATGTTTGCGACTGATTTATAGTCGGTGCAAGCGACTACTGTACACATGTATTGTAATAACAATTTAATTCATAGTTCAACTACCAAGAACATAACTGTTGCTGTTCTATAAATATGAAAACTATCTGTTAGGGCTATAGATGTAAGACGCTAAAAGCTTCATCTCTGTGCTTTTTCTTTTCTTACTCTACTCTATACATATACACACTTATATATATTGTTTGTGTGTATAAGAAAATTTTCATCAGCAAGATCATGCATAGTTGATTTCAATTCGAAAACCTACAAGCAAGGTACAGATTAGTGGCACCACATTTCTCTTCTTTAATTTCAATTTTTTCCCTTTATGTTTGTTTCCTTTTTAATTCGTGTGCTTTGAATGACATCAAAAGAGATATAACCGCCAACGTTTGTTTGGGAGGTATGTGATATAATATTTATTTTTAAGGAGGTTTTTGATATATTTTAAATTTCAGGAGAGGTCCGTATAATAAAAGCAAGCCTCAAAAAAAATCCATGTTAAATATCCTAATTTTTATAGGAATTTAAATAAAATGCACAAAACAGTTGATTTTAACACAAACAATATAAATGTTTGGTGCTCATTACAATGTTTACCGTAAGAATGAGTTTCGAGAACTAGAGCAAGTCCATCCATTAACCTTTTGGACTAATGGACAACTAAAAATCCATCTGAATTTTGATTTCAAATCATTCAATCTTATTACCTTAACTCTAAGACATGAATTTCTAAGATCAATTCTTTCCTTCCTCCTCTTATATTTTATTTCATAAATTCATCCCTCAATAAATTAATCTGTTAAATTATTGTGCTAGGGGAAATTCATTATGTAAAATTGAACCAATTGGTATTGCTTTGGGTTTAATCCGTTTAGTTTAGTAACGAATTTTCAAAATCTATTTAAGATTGATTAAATAACTTCTTTTTTTTAGCACAACTTAGTCAAGGACTCATTATCTATGCAATGAACAAGAAATTTACGCGCACCAACAGAATACTAGGATTCTCAATGAATAAAAACAGTTTTCTGAAAACTGAAAATCAGAAAACTGTAAAAGTTTATTTAGTTCAGTTTTATAAGAATTCAGTTACAAAAATAGATGTTTTTAGAGAATTTATTTTTATTATTCTCAGAAAACTGTTATTTGTTCTCAAAATTCTCAAGAACAGTTTTCAGATATACAAACCAAGCAGATTCTAAAAGTGTCTTTTATTTTATTTTTATCTAAAAAGAATTTGTGAGAATGAAAAGAAAAAAAAATTAATGGATGAAATAAATACTTAAAGTAAAGATATGTCTGACTCTTTTCTTGTTTAATTAGATGAAAAAGAGAGAAAAAAACAAACGATTCATGGCTTTATTAGCAAAAACAAAATAAGAAGAAATTATAAACTAAAATTTATTACTATTCTCATATCTATGTAAAAATAATTTATTAAAAATGAGATTATATTTTATCATTTATTTATAAATTAATGATTATCAATTTTTTTATGGATGCTAAAAACAGTTTTTGGAATAAATATGAAACAAAAATAACTTATTAGTAACATTAAAATATATTTAAGAACATATTAATTTATTGAACAAGATATTTTTCAAAATATTCAACAACATAAGCGAAATTAAACACTAAACCATAAATAGATTATCGTTGTTAGTTACCTACCATTCCTAATTAAAATCACGTAAATAATTGCAAATTCAGTGCGTATGCCATTATTGTGGGTCTATACTGTCCTATTATTTGTTCCATTGATTATGGCAGTTTATGACTTTATGTGCGTACTCTGATTGATCGTTTGCCCTTCCTTCGCTTCAGATTAATAACTTACCTCATCGTACACATATAGCGGCTCTTGGCTTTGGCGGGCGAAGTTTTTGACCCGAAAAACATGCAACATAGGTATTAAGGTCCCATGCGCAGGCCGTTCTAGGGGCAAAGAGACCCAGGCATCCGGCTCTAGGGCCCCATTTAAAAAAATAATAATATTTTTATAAGTTTTTTTAAAAGATAATTAGTTTCTTAATCCAATTCCAAAAAAAATCTAATGTAATTACTCAAATTAGGACCATAAATTTAGGGCAAAAATTTTTTTTTGTTTAAAATCCCAATTCGTACTAAATTTTAATCTAGTTTTCAAATTTAGGGCTCCAAAATTTTGTATTTCATTTACTATTAATATAGACTCATATATATATATATATATATATATAATCTTTTAATCTAGTCGAACAAGAGTCTAATCCAAATCAAACTTTTATTCTTATTTGATCTATAAAATTCTTGTCGCACTCACACAATGTTTAGAGGCTACACTAAGGCTCACGACAGACGCACTCGTACGACAAAAATAAATTTTCACGCGACTATACTTAGGAGTCTCTTAACTGCTAGCTACACTGAAATTACAATATTTTTTCATACCACCACTAAGATGGAGTTTATTTTAAAAAAATTCAATACTAATATATTCTAATGTATTTTTCTTTTAACATTTATAATTTAAACGCACAAAGGGTCCTATATTTGATATCGCTTAGGACATCTAAATATTTTTGGAATTTCAGGACCGCCTGTCCATGTGGTGTGTTGTGCGTTGTCAGTAGCATATGACAAAATTAATGTAGAGAATCCGTGTCCTTTTATGTAATGGCTTTATCTTCGTGTGTAGGGTGGTTTGTACAAATTCCGTATTTTAATTGGAATGAAAATTGCTACTATAATTTTTTTGTATAATTAATCATTTAAATTGCTAAAATGATAGAATAATTAAAATTGAAAAGCAAATTTCCATGAGCAGTAACAATCCATTTTCAACCCATAATCCGTTGCAAGTTAGTTATACAATTCCAAACAGTGACATCATAACACCAAATTACTAGAAGCAAATCTGTATCTCAGACTTTCAAATATAAATTAATTATGACGGATGCAAATAAATTATCACAATAAAGAATCCACGATTCACTTTATTGTGACGGTTCAGTGACGATAAATTTTTGTTACTAAAACTTTTTAATGACAAAATATTGAATATTAAGGATAGTTTTTTCAGTCACAAAATCTCTTATTTGTTGTCGTGATGCCACATAACACCTTTTTTATATAAAAACTAATCGATCTACAATTTACATTGTATATACGGATATGTATATGTATATCATATGATAATGATTTGTTTACTTTATTCATATATCTTTGTAGGGGTTCGTGATGTAAATGATGTTGGAATAGTTTCTCAACTAGCCAACTCGCCATAAACCAGATTTTATTAATGTTCAGAAGTTAAATATAAAATACAGAAATTATAGAGAAACGATAATCAACAAGAGCCTTACAAGGGCCATACAAGATATTGCATATCTCTCCATCCCTCACTCTTTCTCTCTCTAGAACTTTCTCTCTCTAAATCTGGAATGGAATTGGAGCACAATTGGAGTCCACCGAAGAGCCCTTGAAACCATGCCCCTGCCTCAGTATTTATAGACATTGAGTCAAGCACCGACTTGAGAACCCCCTTTTATGCCACGTCATTTGAGCCTTTAAGTTCGCGATCTTGATTATGAAAACTCGCGAGACCCCCCACGAGTGACCCCCTGCAAGACCCCCTCGCAAGAGCCTTCTTGCGAGCCCCTCTTGTGAGCCTCTTCTCACAAGCCTTATTGAAAGTCCTTCTCGCAAACCTGTTCTTGGGAGCCATTTTACCTTGGAAATTCCATGTCCCTTGTCATTGAGCCTTTTGTTTTTCTTATGTTCGCGCCCTAGACATATTGTCCCCTGATGTCATAGGATGCGCCTGAGTCATGACCTTTTGCATGAATACATTTTTCATGACTCACGAGTCCTGTCAGGCCCTTTTAAAATGCCTTTTCCAATGATGCCAAGTGATGTCACGACTATTACTTGTCCTTTTGAAAAGGTCCCCTTAAAGCCCTATTTCAGGACCTCCATTATGATGCAACACATAGGGGTGTGAGTATCAGTGAGCTTATATCTCTCATCGAGCCCTCACGAGCACATCTTTGTAGTGTTTACTTCACAATCCCTTGATGGCTAATACTCAGCTAAGTACTAGGGTCGCGAGCCATTTCCTGCGACTTCTCATTTGAATCATGGTAGTTAGCCAAATACCAGAATGCTAGATCCCGGGCCAGTTCCCGTGATTAACTAAAATGCCACGTAGCAGTCTTGTTCCCGCAACTTACCAAAATACCAAGTCGCAGGCATAAGTTCCCGTGACTTGCCAAAATACCGGGTCGAGGGCCTGAGTTCCTGCGACTTGCCAAAATACTGGGTCGCGGGCCTGAGTTCTCGCGACCCCCATTACATTTTTCCCCCTTGCATTCTAGTTCTTATCCAATTACTAGAATGCAACCAACCTCATTCCTTTCATTTTCCTCTGCCATTTTCCTTGAAAAGAACATAGTTGTCCTTTATCTCGATTCGTGATAGTACCATTCCATCGGCTACAGTACCATCTCGTCTGCTACAGTGTCATCCTATCAGCTAAAGTGCCTTTCCATTTCCTATTTAAAGGACACTTCAAATATTTTGTCTTCCTCATCCAATTTCCTTTTCCTTTTCCTTTTCCTTAAGAACCATTTCTTCTTCATTTTCCCTTTTTTAGCCATTTTATGAGTCATGAAGCCTCCCAATGCCCCGAAGTTATTTGCCCCTCTTTTCAACACTGTTCTTCCCGTTCCTCCATCACCGCAATGGAAGAAAACACCATTTCTTGATCTTCCTTGGGATGCTTTCTGGCCCGGGATATAAGCCTTTTGTTATGGTGAAGATACCCCTGACGAGTCTTTCTTATAGCTCCAGAGGGAGACGCCTCCCTTACCATTATTCCGCTCGAATCCATACTACGATTGTTGATTGAGATAGGGGATGTGCCCTTCTCCCCCATTGAGTACGAGGGTGACGTAGCATGTCTTATCAGTTAGAAAATATGGTGTACCCATATCTTGAGTCAAGATTGCCATCACACAACGCTTAGCGAGGCAGGAATGCTTGATTTTATTGAGCTCCTTGCCAACTTACACCTCAAACGTGATGTTGATGCACTTGTTCTTGTTTCGCGATGGAGTACCTTCTCTCATACCTTTGTAGCATCTTAAAGTGAGTTCACTCCAACTTTGGAAGATGTGATAGTTTTATTCAGACTTCCCCTCCTGGACTTCCACGATCATGATACCCCTACCTTTGAACCAGAAGACACTGTTATCTACAACCACATGTTATCTTATGCAAGCTCTTCTAGTAAACTGGGAAGTTGGTTCAAAGGTGGCGTACGCTTGCATGAGTAACCCTCGGTGAGGAAAGCAAAACTGACCTAAAATGGTTGGTGTCACCATTTTTACAAGGATATTAAACCTCCGAAAAATGTACCATACGGACAGAGTCACGATACTGTCCCAGACCTTGAGCTCAATGGCCCTTATGAGCTTGCAGGCTTCCTGGGCTACTGGCTAGACCGCCATGCCTTTTAAGGACGTCCAATACAAGGCCATAGTAGGTCCCTGTTTTCCTTAGCCTCCGTTTTATCACAAAGTACCACAGTCTCCTTAGTTTTTCTCTTCTTAGGAAGTTTATATGCTCGCCTGGATACCTTGGGTTTTGATTTTACCCGTTCCAAGGGTAGATACACCATCAACACTTATATCCCTTGCAACTTTCTCATGCTCTTCTGTTTTGAGCGCTTTCCAAACTTTGCCCCCAGTCCCATTGATAATATCTCAGACATGACTCACCATGCGTTTCTCAAGTCGCGAGTTGCACGATGGTGTGCATTTTCCTCATATAATAAACTGAAGGATTTCATTGATGCAGATAATGAATTTATATGACGCCATTATGCTGATCCCTTGGATGGCTTCCATTATCCTGGGTTTTATCCTCAATACAACAATTTCATACAATTTACCTTCAGATGATGAATTGATATTTGTTGCCATAATACATGGGTGCCACCTTCCGGTTTTTTATGGAACTCTCAACAGAGTTACTCCCTACTTCACCTCACGAGTGACAAGGCAACTCAGTTTTGACCAAACCATCCTTTTTTTCCTTTGTGAATATTTGGGTGACTTTTGATTCTGCCTCAAAGCGTTATTGCAAAAGTCTAGAATTGGGGCTTCGCACATTCTCTGAAGTCATCCAGATTCATTATAGGGAAAGGGTTGGAGGAAGAACCCCAGAATATTATGGATTTTGGGAAGAAGTGTTTTCCAGCCTCCAATCTTTCATTGATGGCAACAAGCCTGATTCTGTACAGGAATAGTCATGTCACATAGAGGTGCCTATAAGAACCTCGAGTGCCTTCGCGAATTCTCCTTCTTTGCATAAAGGGCTTATCGTAAAGAGGCTGGTAACTCATCCACTAGCTCTATATCTCTTGTTGTACTTTTGCATATTTTCCCGTCACCTCAAATTTCTCTTCCATCCTTCTTTCAGCATCGCCGTAGGGTCACTAACTATGCTAAAGATTACTTTGACATAAACATGGGTAACACCATTAACATTGATGCCGAACTCGTGATAGACTTAGAGGTTCCCCCTAAGATCAAGACCATCAAGAAAAGAAAGGTTGTCAAACCAACTGAGGAGAAAACTGGTATCGCGAAGGACCCAGCAGCCACGAGAGGTAAAGTACTCATAAATGATGCACCCCTTATTGTTGAGGGGCGCACAACTTCAAAAGACATCCTTCTAACTTTTGTTGGTAAGTCAGATGATTCCGCACCTCAACCACAAGAACTAGTTTCCCCAATAGCCCAGGAAGCTGAACATCCATCTTCCTCCCTATTCGCGAAACTACCCTTAATCGTGAATGCACTTCATGGTGGTACTACTGAAAATGATGAGGAAGAAACACTTGGCATCTATGAATCTGACATTCGCCATATCAAATAACTAGGGGGTGATATCACGACAGAGGTCGCGGCTTCCGAATTCAGAAAGACCTATTTTGTGGTACTTTGCATGATGTTAAAACAATGCTCGAGCTCGTTCCCTCCATTAAGAAATCAATCTTCCTCAAAATGAACCTCAAGTTCAAATGTTTGAAAAGTGCACAAAATATAGTAATTTTCCTACAATAATATTCTCATATGTATATATTTTGATTTCATGCAGGGGTTGATTTGCAAAAGAAAAGAAAAAGGAAACAAGAAAAATGAAAAAGAAGAAAATGAAGAAAAGTTGGTGTAAATGTTTAATAAATCCATATATATATATATAGATATGTATATGAAAGTGTATGTGAACGTGTGTATGTGTGTAAAAGAAAGAAAGAAAAAGTTGAAAAAATATATATGAGAGAGTTGGTGGGCCAAGGTAAGAATTAAATGAGAGAGAGAGACGGTTGGTGACAAGGTGGTTGGTGAGGAATTGATGATTTTGAAGTTGATGGATGTGTATTAATGGCACAAGTGGCAAGTCCAATTACCTATATATTTCTTCACAATTCAGATGTGAAGGGGTTCGAAGAGGGGTTGAGGAGTGATAGCTTAGAATACTTTTGTACCATTTTCATATTTTGTTTAATTTTTGCTCTATCAATGGAATTTTATTCTATTACCTTGTTTCATTTTTTTATCAACATGCTAGCTTAAAACTCTTCTCAAGGGGGTGATGAAGCCACCATGGGTAAGATATAAATAATTTTTATTTTATTTCGTATTGTTTAATTCTCGTCCCGAGAGTATTCATTTTATGAATCTCAATGAACAAAAACCTTACAATAGAGGTTGGACACAAAAAAATAGAAGGAGGATTTTCCGTGATTACCAATTAATGGAAATACGGGGAATGCCTACTACTATCTATGTTTATGTTTAATAGGTTGGAGAAGAATTTGCAATAGAAATATATAATATTATTTGTATAGACCCGGGTGGTGGATTCTTTTCCCTTGAGATTTTTTTCACCACTTGATAATTTTATCTAGTTATTTTAGTTTACTATTAAAAAATTCAAGAGTTGTTTTAAGTCATTTTCTTTTTATCTCAAAAAGTAAAGTTTTGGATCCTTGTCTCAAAACGAGTTTCAAGTTGAGAGTGGTTCGACCCTACTTATTGCTATACTATTTTCAGTAAAGTATTAGTAGGTATAAATTCTTGTTGATCGGGGTGTGGTGAAACAACGACACAATATCATCAAATCGCAACCCGTCAATGCCCCCAAGTACAGTTCCACCAGCTGAGCAGATAACCAATCAAGAAGAGTCTAGGCAAGACCTGGAAGCCACTTTCAGTATTGAGGATACTATTGACCAATTCCTTATTGTCCTCATACAACTTCGCGAGGCCTTCGTAAACTCACATTTTCTGCCAATCCTCAAGATCTTTAACCAACTCACATTGTTGATCGGGGTGTGGTGAAACAACGACACAATATCATCAAATCGCAACCCGTCAAATGGCGTTGTTGCCGCTTCAACACTAAGAATTCGTAGCCAAAGCTCCCCAACTCAAATTTTTCGGGAACCCACCCGAACTTTCTATCCCTCCCTTTCTTTTCATATTTTTTTTCTTTATTTTATAATTTTGTTAATTTTGAAAAAAAAAATAGGGAATCGTCTGGTCGATTTTTTTTTTTTACATTCCTGTAGCTTTTCTGATACATTTTGCTTTTGACTTTTGACCTGCTTCATTCAATGGTGACACACTGACAGTTCATTCATTTTGAATGGTTGTCAATCTTTTCCTTGGTTGAAATATGTGCTTGCTTTTATATAACTTTTGAAAAAAAAAAAAAAGGTGACACAGAAGTCAAACCGGAGCACTAAGGTGTGTTTGTGAAAGTAGTGGAACAACTTTGTTTTGGTTCTAGTGAACTACTAAAAAAAAAAGTCCCAGCCGCTCACTTTTGAACTGTGTGCAATTTTCTAATAACATAGAGTTGTCGCTTAGCCTTTTGAATGGTGTGAAATTTTCCAATAAAAAAGAGCAGTAGCTTAGCTTAGGCTTTCATTTTCACAGGTTCATTTTTTTTGTGGGCCCGTTTTTTTTTAAAAAAAAATAAAAATAAAAATAAAATAAAATTCGAAGCACTCAAGTAATCATCTTGAAAATTACTTTTGCTTCCCTACTCATTTTCAAAATAATCAAACCCACCCATAAAAATATATATATATATAATAAAATAAAAATATATATATATATATATAAAATAGATTAGTATAATTATTATTATTTTATTATTTACTCAATTTTGTTTTCATTTTTTATTTTTACTTGTTTATTTTTGTTTTCTATTTTGTAGGAGATACCATACCGGGTCGTCATCCAGGTTCCATATTTCTAAACTCTTGTTATTATTATTTTCCCTCGATTAGGTGAAAATTTTGCATGCAACCTCTTGGGTAGAATAACAATAGACATTACCCTAGGCTCCCGTTATTTGTATTTAGTTTATTTTCATATACATCTATATATAAAAAATAAAAATAAAAATTGTTTATTTCTTTCTTATTTTATTTTATTATTGTCTTGCTTGTGCATATTTTAATTAACATTTTGCATAAGATACTTAAGGGCAAAATTCCCACAAGATACGGTCGGGATTTCATCACCCGTCTCCGTGGCCCACAAATCACAAAAATTCCTTGCATTTGTTAAACCATGAGCCGGATTTGATTAAAATTCATTAGAAATCAGCCAATTTAGGGTTACGAGCTCATAGGCCCTCTAGGAAGGACGCGGTTGGTAGTCACTCCAGTGAGTCATTATCAAATTGATAAATGGTAGGACAGTTCTGTCTAGGAAAGTGAGGTTGACTTGGCATTAAGCAGGCCACGTGCCTCACCACACTTTCCTGGGAACTACTCCGTTGTTAGCTTGATGATTCTTAACTGGTAATCAATCGACTTAATCTGGAATAAAGTAGGAGTTGTCTACTTAGGAGAGAATTAATTTGGATCTCATCCTATTAATTCTCTACAATATTAGATTTAAAAATTCACCACCTTTGAATTTAAGCTCAAGATAACAAAGCCAAAAAATTTGTGTGATTGTCCCTCATCTAGCCCTTTTAGGTTTCTTTTTGTTTATGACCCAGTGGTTGCGAGTTAACAAGCGTCTAGTTAGGTTTCCTAGTGATCTGTCACTCATTGATTTAGAAGAAAAATCAATTCCCTTGTTACATCTGTCAACCACCAATAATTCATCAATGGTTGCACCAAGAACTCTTAATGACTATTTTGCCCCAATCACAGCCAACCCACCCAATTGCATAGTTCTACCTGAGAATGATGCACCCCAGTTTGAGATTAGACCCGCCACAATCAATATGTTGCCAAAATTTCATGGACTCGAAAGTGAACAACCCTATATCCATTTAGGAAAGTTTTTGACAATATGCAACACATTCAAAAACCAAAATTTGAATGAAGAGGGTGTCAAACTGCGTCTTTTTCCCCTATCCTTAGAAGATAAAGCTGCTTCATGGCTAAACTCCATTCCACCCAACTCCATTAGATCATGGGATGAACTTGCAAGAAAATTCATGAGTAAGTTTTATCCCATGCAAAAGACCGAATCAATGAGAGATGCCATTAGTACTTTTAGAGGGAAAATTGAAGAACAATTCCACCAAACTTGGGACCGATTTCATGACTTGCTCCTCAAATGCCCACATCATGGCTTTGATAAAGCACAGTTAGTCAATTTCTTTTATAAGGGACTTTCACCTATGAACCGAACCATGATTAAGTCAATCCACCAAGGAAAGTTCAATGCCCAAACCCCTGACCAAGCCTATATATTTTTGGAGGAACTAGCTGAAAATGCCAAAAATTGGAATTGGAACCAAAGTGAGAATGATTTTTCTAGGAATGATCAAATGAATAGAAAACCTGGTTTTTATGAGATCAAACCTGAAAATGAGTTAAATTCTGTGATGCAAAATCTTGTTGATGGAGTGAAAGACTTAAGCAAAAAGTTTGATGCATTTGCCATAATATCCACACCTGCACAATGCAATGTTTGTTCTGGTCTATCTCATCCCACAGAGGAATGTCCTGTCTATTGTACATCTGAACCTTCGGATGCGCAAGTTTGTGTTTTCAATACCTTTAGGAGACCATTGCCTAACACATTTAGCCAAAGTTACCATCCTGATACTAGAAACCACCCTAATTTTTCATGGAGGCAAAATTTACCTCAACAAAACTTAGGTGGTCCATCCGGTTTTCAAGGTAACTCCAATAGGCCACCTCCACCTCAAGGACAAATCATTCCTCAAAATCAATTCCCCAGGAATAACCAGTTCAATCCAAGCCGAGATTTAGCAGTTGATCCCATGAACAACTATGTTGCTCCTGTCCCACCGGTCCATAATACTTCCAATTATGAGGACACTTTAAAAATGCTTGCCCTTAATCTTGATCAATCCAATAAGCATTCCAATCAGAGACTCCAAAAGTCAGAAAATAATTTTGATCTCTTGACTCAAAATCAACTACAATTTCAGCAATCTCTCCAAAATCAGTTGAGTCAACTCACTGCAGCTCTGTCTGAAAGACAAAAGGGTACATTACCGAGCCAACCCGAAATCAATCCAAAAGGACAAGGAGTTCATCACATAGGGACCACTTCTACTTCTGACCACTCAACTGACCATGTAAATTCTATCACTATCTTGCGGTCAGGAAATAAAATTGATAATAAGGTTGAGTCACCCATCAGTCATGAAACTGAACAATCCAAATCTCTTTTACCCAATTCCCCAAAATCTAACAAGGATCAAGGTCCTAAGCTTGATGAGATCATTCCTAAGCCGGTTGTTCCACGTGCACCCTTTCCCTCTAGACTAGTCAATAATGAGAAGGATTCTCAATACAGTGAAATCTTAGAGATTTTTCAAAATCTCCAGATTAACATTCCATTTCTCATTGCTATTAAACAAATTCCTTCTTATGCAAAATTCATCAAAGACTTAGTCAAGAGGAAAACCAATATTCCTAAGGAAGCCTTCATGGACCAACATTGTTCCTCCTTCCTACAAAACCAAGCAGTGGTTAAACACAAAGACCCTGGTAGTCCCACTATCACTTGTAAGATAGGAGAAAATTTTGAAGGTCATGCTTTATTGGATCTTGGTGCCAGTGTCAATGTGTTACCGTCTTCAGTCTACTTGGATTTGGGATTGACTGATTTGAAGAAAACTGACGTTAGAATTCAGTTAGCTGACCAATCCATAAAAATTCCAAGGGGTATCATTGAGGATGTGATAGTCAAAGTTAATGATTTTTACTACCCCGTAGACTTCATTGTGCTAGACACTCAACCAACTCAAGGGAATCAAATTCCAATAATTTTAGGTCGACCATTTTAGCCACAACCAATGCGTTGATCAATTGTAGAAATGATAGCATGACCTTGACCTTTGGGAACATGAAAGTGGAAGACAATGTGTTTAATTTGATGAAACAACCCATTGAATCAGAATCTGTTGAAGAAGTTTATCTTATTGATTCATTGACCACTCACACCTTTAACCACTCGTATCCTGAGGATCCACTTCAACAGTGTTTAGCCCATTTTTGTGATAGTTTTGATGAGGCTAATTATATTAGCCAAATCAATGATCTGCTAAAATCTGCCCCACCCTTTGAAGCACCCAAGTATAAATCCAAATTTGAATCATTTTCCTTACTGGTTACCACTGAATCTGAACATGCAAAGAAATCACCTAAGATAGAATTAAAGCCTTTACCCGAGACTTTAAAATATTCGTATCTTGGTGAATCTGAGACTTTTCCAGTGGTAATATCTTCTGAGTTAACTGAGCAACAAGAGTCCCAATTACTCTAGGTTCTTAAGACAAATAGGGAAGCCATAGCATGGTCCATTGATGATATCAAAGGCATTAGTCCTCTAGTGGTGCAACATCGCATTCACTTAGAAGATAATGCAAAAACCTATAGGCAACCTTAAAGGAGACTTAACCCCAATATGAATGAAGTTGTCCGCGGAGAAGTTATCAAACTTCTTGACGCTAATATCATCTACCCGATTTCTGATAGTCAGTGGGTGAGCCCAATCCAGGTCGTTCCAAAAAAGTCTGGCATCACTGTTGTGTCCAATGCCCACAATGAGCTAGTTCCTACTCGCATTCAAACTGGATGGCAAGTTTGTATAGACTACAGGAAACTGAATAGTGTGACTCGGAAAGACCATTTTCCACTTCCCTTCATCGACCAAATGTTAGAGAGATTAGCTGGTCAGGCCTTCTATTGCTTTTTAGATGGCTATTCTGGTTATAATCAAATTCTTGTCCACCCAGATGACCAAGACAAGACAAATGGAATTGTCCTAGGTCATAATATCTCTTGTGCAGGAATTGAGGTCGACAAAGCAAAAATTGATCTAATCTCCAATCTACCTATCCCTAAATCTGTTCAAGATATTAGAGCATTCCTAGGTCATGCCGGTTTCTACAGGCGTTTCATCAAAGATTTCAGTGAAATAGCTAGACCTTTGACCCATCTTCTAGCTAGAGATGCACAATTTGAGTTTACTGATGCCTGTAAGTCCGCCTTTGAGCACTTAAAGTCCACACTCACTACTACACCTATCATTCACTCACCTGATTGGACCTTGCCCTTTGAAATTATGTGTGATGCGTCTAATTATGCAGTAGGTGTTGTTTTAGGCCAGAAAGTGGATAGAGCACGACATGTCATATACTATGCTATCAAAACCTTAAATGATGCCCAAATCAACTACTCAAGCACTGAGAAAGAGTTGCTAGCCGTCGTGTTCTCCTTTGAGAAGTTTAGATCTTTTTTGATTGGATCTAAGGTCATCATCTATACAGATCATGCAACGTTAAGACATCTTTTATCCAAATCTGATGCAAAACCTCGGTTGATACGCTGGATCTTACTCCTTCAAGAGTTTGACCTTGAGATTCGAGATAAGAAAGGTTCTGAGAATGTAATCGCTGATCATTTGTCCCGTCTAGTTATTGACTCCACTAGTGACTCCATTCCAATCTCTGATTATTTTCCTGATGAGCAATTATTTGAGATATCTCATGCGCC
Source organism: Cornus suecica (assembly GCA_963922005.1). Classification (NCBI taxonomy): domain Eukaryota; kingdom Viridiplantae; phylum Streptophyta; class Magnoliopsida; order Cornales; family Cornaceae; genus Cornus; species Cornus suecica. The sequence continues at coordinate 26,182,141 of OY998238.1, forward strand.
ATGGTATGCCGATATTGTCAATTATATTGTGACAAGTCAAATTCCTTCCAACTGGTCCAAGCAAGAGAAAGATAATTTTTTGGCCAAGGCTAAGGAATATTTTTGGGATGACCCCTACTTGTTTAAATATTGTCCAGATCATATCATTCGTAGGTGTGTTCCTGAGGTAGACTAAGAGTCTGTCATTTTCTTCTGTCATGACCAAGCCTGTGATGGCCATTTCAGTTCCAAACGAACTACTGCAAAAATCTTGCAATCAGGATTCTATTGGCCAACCTTTTTCAAAAACACCCACACATACTGTCTAGCTTGTCATAGATGTCAATTGCTCGGTAAGATTACCAAAAGAAATGAATGGCCTCAACAATCAATTCTCGTCGTTGAAATCTTTGATGTCTGGGGTATTGATTTCATGGGACCATTTCCATCCTCGTTTGGCAATCTCTACATCCTTCTAGCAGTTGATTATGTGTCAAAATGGGTAGAAGCTTTAGCCACCAAAACAGCTGACCATAGAGTTGTGGTGCAATTTTTCAAAGACCAGGTTTTGCCTCGATTTGGAACACCTCGAGCCCTAATCAGTGACAATGGTTCACATTTTTGCAACAAAGTCTTTGGGAACCTGTTTTCCAAATATGAAATCAACCATAAAGTGGCCCTATCATATCATCCTCAAACCAATGGTCAAACTGAGGTATCCAATAGGGAGATTAAGCAGATTTTAGAGAAAACTGTTAATCCCACAAGGAAAGACTGGAGTCTTCGCCTCCAAGATGCGTTATGGGCATACTGAACTGCTTACAAGACCCCTATAGGAATGTCTCCATATCGATTGGTTTATGGAAAAGCATGTCACTTGCCTGTTGAACTCGAACACCGTGCTTATTGGGCTATCAAGGCCATGAACTTTGACTATGATAAAGTCGGTCAACGTAGGACCCTTCAACTTGATGAGTTAGAAGAAATTAGAAATGATGCCTATGAGAGTTCAAGACTTTATAAAGCTAAGACTAAAATGGAACATGACAAACACATTCTCAAAAAGGAGTTTTTCATAGGACAAAAGGTTCTTTTGTATAACTCCCGTCTTCAATTGTTTCCTGGGAAGTTAAAGTCACGTTGGTCAGACCCATACTATGTCCATCAAATTTCTAGTCATGGTGGCATTGAGTTACAAGACCCTAAGAATGGACAGTTGTTTAAAGTCAATGCTCATCGCCTCAAGCCTTTCCTAGAACTTGAAGCTTCTGAAACTGAGGAAATTCTCCTCATTGATCCGATTTATTCGGACTGATCCATTTAGGGGTAGCACCTCCATTAAGTCTGGTTGATGACGTTAAACTTAGCGCTCCTGGGAGGCAACCCAGTCTGTTGTGTAAATATTTTCTACAAAATTTATTTCTCACTTTATTTGGGTATGTTTAGATTTTGTTTGGGGGTAAAGTCTGTCATAATATTTCCAATCACTTGACTTTTCTTTTGCCAAGAATCTTTGCAGGGACTCTACTCCATCACCTCCACCTCAATTGCGGTAATTTGTTTCAATTTGTCTCTTAGATGTATTTTTAAACACTAGGGACAGTGTTATTTTTGTTTAGGGGTGGATATCTATTTAATCAAAATAGAGTTTCAACAAAAAAAAAAAAAAATTTGAAAAAATTGGAAAATTGAAATTTTTTGAAGAAATTCTTTGTTTTTATGCATAAGTGTTTTGCATTATAAGTTGATTAAGTTTGTGTTTATGATGTATCAGTAGTATGTGATGCGATATTCCCACTCATCAGAGTAATGATTACATTGAGTTAGTGATGTGATGTGGTTTTACATAGGTAAATGAATTAGTGAAATTGAAACCGAAAAGGACAACTTTGACCTATAAGCACATGCACACATTCACTATGGGAAAAACAGTTGATCTTTGACTATGTTGTTGAAAAAATAGCTTTGCCGCTATAAAAGGGGAGATAGAATGGAGAAAATTTAAAAATTTATTTTGAAAGAAATGCAAAAAGTAGTTTTTCGATCTGAGTAACCGGGTCTTGGTATCACCAATATCACTACTCGCGTAAAAAGGGGAGAAAACTAATGAGCATAAATCATATGGAAGAAGCTCGGGCCCAGTTGGTCGGGACTAAAAATCTTCGCTGGAAAGTCCGGAGCTTAGAAACATAAAAAAATGGATAGAAGTGGAATGATGGAAAGAATAAATTTTTACGAAAAATTACAAAGTTTGATCAATGAAGTAGAAGAAGAGAAATTGACATACCATAGTAGAATGTTCACAAAAACACAGAAGGTTGTCTTGATTGGGAGTAGAGAGTAACGAAGTTATTTACTTTAATGGGGACCGTTCATATCATTAACTTGAGATAGTTATTATTCGGTAGTGAGTGGGAGTATTTGCATTCATATTATCTTATATATTGTATCATGGCTTAATTAATGAGTGTGTGAATGCATGTATGCGTGAAAATGAAGAATAAAGAAGTTTGTGGGTATCTTCACTGTAAACCCTCACGAGGCTATTCCTCGTCCACTAGGGTAACCTAGGGGTTTAAGGCCTTATTACATATGGTAAATGCAATCGAATGTAGCCTGCGAAAGTGGCACATGTTTAGTTAAACATTACTAAATGTATCATTTTGTGAACTTATCTATTTTGCCTTTGTTTGCTAGAGGACTAGCAAAAGCTTGTTGGGGGGTAATTTGATAAGTGCACAAAATATAGTAATTTTCCTACAATAATATCCTCATATGTATATATTTTCATTTCATGCTGGGGTTGATTTGCAAAAGAAAAGAAAAAGGAAACAACAAAAATGAAAAAGAAGAAAATGAAGAAAAGTTGGTGTAAATGTGTAATAAATGCATATATATATATATGTATATGAAAGTGTATGTGAACGTGTGTATATGTGTAAAAGAAAGAAAGAAAAAGTTGAAAAAATATATATGAGAGAGTTGGTGGGCCAAGGTAAGAATTAAATGAGAGAGAGAGACGGTTGGTGACAAGGTGGTTGGAGAGGAATTGATGATTTTGAAGTTGGTGGATCTGTATTAATGGCACAAGTGGCAAGTCCAATTGCCTATATATTTCTTCACAATTCAAATGTGAAGGGGTTCGAAGAGGGGTTGAGGAGTGATAGCTTAGAATACTTTTGTACCATTTTCATATTTTGTGTAATTTTTGCTCTATCAATGGAATTTTATTATATTACCTTGTTTCATTTTTTTATCAACATGCTAGCTTAAAACTCTTCTCATGGGGGTGATGAAGCCACCATGGGTAAGATATAAATAATTTTTATTTTATTTCGTATTGTTTAATTCTCGTCCCGAGAGTATTCATTTTATGAATCTCAATGAACAAAAACCTTACAATAGAGGTTGGACACAAAAAAATAGAAGGAGGATTTTCCGTGATTACCAATTAATGGAAATACGGGGAATGCCTACTACTATTTACATTTTATTTAAACCAAAACATTAGAGGGAGGATTTTCCGTGATTACCAATTAATGAAAATACGGGGAATGTCTACTACTATCTATGTTTATGTTTAATAGGTTGGAGAAGAATTTGCAATAGAAATATATAATATTATTTGTATAGACCCGGGTGGTGGATTCTTTTCCCTTGAGATTTTTTTCACCACTTGATAATTTTATCTAATTATTTTAGTTTACTATTAAAAAATTCAAGAGTTGTTTTAAGTGATTTTCTTTTTATTTCAAAAAGTAAAGTTTTGGATCATTGTCTCAAAACGAGTTTCAAGTTGAGAGTGGTTCGACCCTACTTATTGCTATACTATTTTCAGTAAAGTATTAGTAGGTATAAATTCTTGTTGATCGGGGTGTGGTGAAACAACGACACAATATCATCAAATCGCAACCCGTCAATGCCCCCAAGTACAGTTCCACCAGCTGAGCAGATAACCAATCAAGAAGAGTCTGGGCAAGACCCGGAAGCCACTTTCAGTAGTGAGGATACTATTGACCAATTCCTTATTGTCCTCATACAACTTCGCGAGGCCTTCGTAAACTCACATTTTCTGCCAATCCTCAAGATCTTCAACCAACTCCATGCCTCAATTTCCAGGATGTTTCTTGCCATGAAAACCAAAGCTTTATCTCACCAATTGTCACTTGGTGATCCTTCTAGTGTAGTTTGCGCAGTGTAGCGGTTCTTGACCAAATTGGTGCACTTCACTTAGGCACCTTCACCAACTTTAGGGTTCACGAACCATTCTTTCAACATATGTACTTAGACTTGTTGGCTAACATATTTTTGTCTCTAGATACCATACTTTTAAAGATTTGAATCATGCAGTCATTCAATGTATTCTCGCACGAATCCTTGATTGGTAGCATGTCGACTTTTTGAGTTATCATGGATAGAGCATTGTTTGAATGTCATCACTAAAATTTGAGGGTGCCCCAAATCCAAAGCAGATGCTTATGTTATACTTTGTGATAAAGAATTATAAATTGCAAAAGCTCGTGACCATATTGCTATCCTTAAACATAAAAATACCATTCTAAAGGAGAATGTTGCTTGCACATCCCGCATTCGCAAGAACAAAGAGCAAGTGAAAGACCTTGAATTAAGAGATCTCATATTTAAAGCACCCTTGTAAACTCTTTGTAACTAGTCCTCTTTTGATAAGCTATGTACAATCAGTCGTCACTTTAATGAAATAACTTATTTTGCTTGTGCCATCTTGTTGCTAATCATTCTTTGCAAGAATGCCTCATTATTCGTTTCTTCTAAGGCTTTGATTTCAAGTAACATTTCCATTGATTCGTTGTTTGTGGCTAAGGCCTTTGCCGCGACCTCTAATTCTGTAACGATGTAGTCAAAGCACCAAAAACTAGAGTATACATTGGCCCTTCTATGGTTTGGTATGAAATCACATGTACTCAAAGAGCCATAGGCAGCTCCTCCATCCACTTCTTCTAATTATCATGCACCAGATGTCTCAATATATGTATCAATGTTTTGTTACAAGTCCTTGCTTGTCCTTTAACCCTTTGTATAATCTGCAGTAGACTTATGGTGAGCAACTGTATCTTATTGAAGTGACCCCAACATTGCGACAATAAAATTATAAATGGCATTCTATCATCAAACCGTATAATCAACTGATGTGCTCATCTTTTAAATTAAACAACAATTTCTGCCATTGCACGCCTTAATGAAATAATTCCCCTAGTGTGCAAATTCGTGCCTTAGTCACCACCATGGATAAAGAATCGCGAGACCCTTTTCCTGAATCGCGAGACATCATTCTTTATAAAATTTATGTCCTTAAATATGCCAAGTGTGTTCCTTGCTAGTTCAACAGCTTTTACAAAGCTTGTTTCACTCACGAATAGGAAGTAAAACCGAATTTGACACAACCTGCAGGACTTACAGTCATTCCTCCACCATGATACATCTGGCCCTTTGTGATACAACACCCACCAGTCCTTTCTTTGATTATACTCCCATGATCTGAAATCCATGATTTATCCTTAAGTTAAGATTACATCATTGAATTCCTCAAGTCATTTCTTTGATTATCCTCCCGGTGCGATTCAGCCTAGCCTCCAAGCATTGCAACTAGTGCAGAAAATGACTTAAAATCGCGATTCACAAACTGCACCCTATAATATCGTGACATTTCATCTACACATCTTTCGACCAACTGCACCTTAGATTTTGGTTTATGAAACCGTAAAGAAGCTTCGCGAACCCTTTTGTCGTAGGTTGTGACCACTTTCTCCAAGTGATGTTTCTGCCTTGTGAGAGACAGTACTGAGATTTATTCATCAACTTGAAAAGAAGACTCATTACTAAATTTGATAACTATGTCTGTCTAGTTAGTGATCGTAATCGAAAGAAGACTTGTACACCAAGTGTACGCCATGCCAGTAGAGATTTGGAAAATTCTCATAGTTTAAAACACTCATTATTGCGATAAGGACCAAAAAGCATCGATGAACTTTAAGATACATTCTCTTTAGGATAATTTAACACCATAATGCTCAGATGATGTGGCAGAGATATCTTCACCTCTTCAAAATCAACCTTCGCGTCCAGAATAACTTTGAGTCATTCTCTGGTAATATAGGCAGTTTCTCTTGGAGGCTCGATCAAATGCAAAGCACTTCTTAAAGGGATCTGTGAAGATCTCAGAAACAACGATTTGTGTAGAACTTGAAAACATCATTTTCCATAAATATTGCCATATGCGCCTCCTAAATATTAAACAACGTCTTCAATAGAACTAAAGACAAATCTTACATGTTTTCTGGTAGATCTGTCACTAGATAAGCTCATACGCACGTAGTCATGTGACACCATTGCCTTGGCGCCAATAATATTTGTTCGGGATCCTGATTCTGCTTCCCACCTGATATCCGGTACAACTCCATGAGAGGATCTTCTGATGCAATCGGTTAGCCTCTCCAGCGAGATCAGCAAAGACATTCTAATCCCCAGTAGAGTCGCCTTAATGTAGGGGGTTCGTGATGTGAATGATGCTGGAATAGTTTCTCAACTAGCCAACCTGCCATAAACCATATTTTATTGATGTTCAGAAGATAAATATAGAATACATAAAGTATAGAGAAAATAGAGCCAACAAGAGCCTTACAAGGGCTATACAATATTTTGGCTATCTCTCCATCACTCACTCTTTCTCTCTCTAGATCTGAAGTGGAACTAGAGCATAATTGGAGTCCACCGGAAAGCCCCTAAAACCATGGCCCTGCCTTGGTATTTATAGACATTTAGTCAAACACCGATTTGAGGACCTCCTTTTATGCCATCTCATCTGAGCCTTTAAGTTCGCGATCTTGATTATGAAAAATCGAGAGACCCCCTCACGAGACCTCCCGCGAGACCCCCTTCGAATGACCCCTTCGCGCAACCCCCCGCGAAAACCCCTCACGAGACCCCCTCGCGAGACCCCCCATGAGACCACCCCGCGAGACCCCCCCCCCCCCCCCCCCCCACTGCGAGAACCCCTCATGAGACCACCCCCTCGCAAAAGCCTTCTCACGAGCTCCTCTTGTGAGCCTCTTCTCACAAGCCTTATTGAAAGTCTTTCTCGCAAACCTATTCTTGGGAGCCATTTTACCTTGGAAATTACATGTCCCTTGCCATTGAACCTTTTGTTTTTCTTATGTTCGCGCCCTGGACATATTGTTCCCTGATGTCATAGGATGTGTCTGAGTCATGACCTTTTCATGAATACTTTTTTCATGACTCACGAGTTTTCCGAGGCCCTTTTAAAGTGCCTTTTCCAATGATGTCAAGTGATGTCACGACTATTACTTGTCCTATTGAAAAGGTCCACTTAAGGCCCTATTTCAAGACCCCCATTATGATGCAACACATAGGGGCATGAGTATTAGTGAGCCTATGTCTCTCATCGAGCCCTCACACGCACCTCTTTGTAGTGTTTACTTCACAATCCATTAATGCCTAATACTTAGCTAAGTACTAGGGTCGTGAGCCATTTCCTGCGACTTCTTCCTTTGAATCATGGTAGTTAGCCAAATACGAGAATGTCAAGTCCCGGGCTAGTTCCCGTAATTAACTAAAATGCCACATAGCGGGCCTGTTCCCACGACTTACAAAAATACAAGGCCATGGGCCTAAGTTCCCATGACTTACCAAAATACCAGGTCGTGGGCCTATTCCCGCTAATTGCCAAAATACCAGGTCGCGGGCCTGAGTTACCGCGACTTGCCAAAATACCAGGTCGCGGGCTTGAGTTCCCGCGACCCTGATTACAATCTTTTAATGAAATAACTAATGTAGCGTGTATATTTGGATTCTTTTCGTTACTTTTACTTTTTATATTTTAATTCGTACGATATATTAACCTACATTAAATTCTCAATAATGATGAAAACATATATGTGAAAAAATGTTATAATTTTGTCTTCCATTTTAAGATATTTGTTCAACTAAATGTAAACACTTCTAATTGTAAGTAACTTTATTGATATTAGGGTTCTAATCATAAAACACTCCGAGGTTTACAAATTTAATCAAATAACCTCCTAGGTTCAAGGAACCCCTTCAACTTTTCAATTCGTATCAATTACCCTCCTCACCCTCATATTTCACTCAAAATAGTTAGGATTAATTTCATTTATACCCCATAAAGTTGCTTTATCATCAATCAAACTTTTTCAAGTTTGAAAAATTACATTCAGATCATTTGTTGGGCATCAGGTGTGTGCAAAATATGTGGTTAAAAATGACACATTAACGACACTTTAGGTTTTACCCTTCTGCAAGCGCACATATCAATTGTATATAGTTTTGCTTGAGTAGATGAATATTGATCCCACAAAGACGAGAATTGCTCACTTTAATAGTTTAAAAACATTGAATTATAGTTTTCCGAAAATAGTTTGGTTTTGTAAATTATCTAATAATAATGAAAATAAAACAGAAAACAATGACAAATAATGGTTGTGATTCAAAGAGAGAGAAAACTAGCATTTCCTCACTCCACAACTAACCTGATAATATAGTCCAAATTCTATTTCAATTGCATGAGGGCAATCCATTGACTGTGAATTAGGTCGTATCGCGCTAGCAGTTTGACCCAAAAAAGGATTACTCTCAACCGGATCGCGACAACCCATCTTAAGACTAAACTGATTAGTGCATGCCAACTACTAACTTAAAAGTTAATTAAAGCAGTAAATTAAAGCATGAAAATAAATTAAAGCATGTCTATATCAGTTTGTCAGGGCATGACCTGTGTCAACCTAGGGTTTTGAGTTTTATGACCACCATTGTGTAGAAAATCACATATTAAGCATCCAAGTTCCAGCCTATAGTGAATAATTGTGATTGTGTAAGATAAATATATTCAAAAAGTTTAAGACAATAATCAATTCAAATATATAAACTTGTATCACGAATAAAAAACGGTCTCTCATCTAACACAATCATCACAGTATAGTCATAGTTTCTCCTCTCTACAATTGAATATAAAATCAGAACGACATTACTTGGCTAGGGTTTTGCGAGAAAACCCTAGATACTGAATTAGTTGATCATGGTAGAAGGAGACTGCATCGTTGATGTAGAATCGCCCTCTATGACCTTTTTCTCCGGATCTCTAGGTCTTGAATGGCTCCTCCCTTTTGAATAAGATGAATCTCCAGAGTCAGATCTGAAAATTATACGTGCCAAGAAGTTCTCTAAAATTTGTAGCAAAGCTTGGTATTTATAGGCAAAGTTGAGGGAAACCCTAACTTGGATAATAGGATTACCTTTTTTGGTAATTTCACACTCAACCAAGCAAAACCCTAATATATGATGTATAATATGTGTATATATCATGTATAGAGGTGTTGGGGTCGAAATAAAGTCATTCGGGTGAAAACAAATTAATTCGGGTCAAAATAGGATTTTGGCCTGAAACTGAAATTTCCAAGGTTTTCTGCAGTACACCTCTCACTCTTTTGATCATAACTTAAGTTCTACACATTGGATGAAGGATTATGATATATCGTTGGAAAGAGCACTTCAAGATCTTGATTTTAGACTCAAGAATCACTTCATTTGGACCTTTTTTTACCAAACTATGATTGCCTGAAATTGGATGAAATTTTGGTGCTGGAAATACTGGACCTACGCCCAAGCGTAGGTTAGAGGCGTAGGGTCCAATTCTAGATCACAAACCAAGGTATAGGTTTGGTCCAATTTTGCCTGTTTTTGCCTCTGGTGACGTAGGGTATGATGCATTTTTGCTGTAAAATCAATGTTTTTCATATTTGAGCTAGACTGGTCGCATTTGACTCCCGATGCTTTTGGTTGAAGTAATAATGTCTGAAAATGACATTTTTGCCCTTCCGGTGAGATAATGATATCGGGAAATGACCATTTTTCCCTCCGGTAGCTCTTCTTTGCTCTGACGCACCTCTTAATTCCTTTCTCGAGATAGAAACAAACATGAACTCAGTTAATTCACCAATATTAGTTATGTTTCTTCATTAAGCTCATGAAACATGCTTACACACATAAACGTAATAAAAATACCAAGTAACGAAATGTAAAGATATAACAAACGCAAGATAGTGGCGAAAAATGACCAATATTGAGCACCGATCACCCCTTAAGTTTGAAAAAGTTATATATTTTAAATATATATATATATTCTTCGGGAAAAAATATATATATTTTTAAAAAAAATTATATTCTTAAGCATTCATTATCATGTTAAATACAACAAAAAGATATTAGCTTTCTAATATTTTGGTCAATTCATCACCATGTTAAATATAAGAAATAATAGTAATTATTATAATGATAAAATTATAATCAAAGTCTATCATTAATGGTAGCTCTATACACTAATCACTATTAACAAAAATCATAATTAAAGTTGTTTTAAACTTCTTACAAAAACTTCAATTTTGTTCTTCAACAAGATTAGGGTCAATTATTTTAATTTATATATATATTTAATTTTTTTATTTTAAATATTTATTTTATTATTTTTTACAAACATTTCTCATCTCGTGATGTGCTAGCTTCCACCGAGTTATTAAATCAATCCTAAAAATAAAGGCTAGAGTTATTAATTTTAATTATTTCTTACAATATATATTTTGAAATATATATATATTTCCAAAATATATTTATTTTTTCTGAAATATATATTTATTTCCCCGAAATATATATTTTTTTCAAAATATTTTTTTTTCCCAAAATATATATTTATTTTTTTCGAAATATATTTATTTTTCCTAAATATATATTTTGTTCCGAAGTATAGATTTTTTCCGAAGTATAGATTTTTTCCTGGAATATAGATTTATTTTTGAAATATATATATTCAAAATATACATATATATATTTCAAAAAATATATATTTTTTCCAAACTGAAGGGATCTGAATGTAGTTTTCTAAACTTGATAAGATTTGATTGAAGATAAAGCAAACTTTATGGAGTGTAAATGAAATTAATCATAACTATTTTGACTGAAATGTGAGGGTGTGGGGGGGGGGGGGGGGGGGGTAATTGATACGAATTGAAAAATTGAGAGGATTATTTGATTAAATTTGCAAACCTCTGGAGGTTTTATGATAATAACCCTTGATATTATGATGATATTTTTTATTTTTAATATTATTCGGGTTGAATGAAAAGAAATTGAAAAAAATAAAAAATAAAAAAGATTTAAGGGTATTATGTATTTGAAGTGGAGAATGAGTTCAAGCCCTTCTTGTTACCACTATCTTAAGACTACTGATCCCTCTGCCCATGAGCTTATTTTCAACCACTACAGTCCTAAATTGCTCTTATGGGAGCTTGTTCTATTTTAATGGTGGCCCAATCAATATTCCTACGGTGGCTGTGTTTTAATGTCCACTTTTGCATCCATGTTTCCATTTGCATTTCCAATTGTTGTGAAATATTCTTATTAATTGTTGACTGTTGTATTTCTTTTATTATCGAGTAAAAGTTATTTATCGTTATATTATTGTATGTTTAATTTTGGGAGAATTAATTTCTAACATTAGCATGTTGTAACAATTCAAAATCGAGTGATGAGTAATGGGCAATTATTATATGTAGCAAAATCTGAAATCTTTATTGAATTTCATTGTAATTGTTTTATAGGTGTCTTGGTCAAACCTACAGTTTCTTCATTTTGTTGATAAATCATTTGATAATATTGTTTTTGTTAGCATATTTTTCATTATTCACAAACCTTATTTATCAGAATTCCTGATAAGGGGTTTTGCAAGAATTGAGTAGGACAGCCTTTAAACAAACACAAGAAATTTCTGAATCAAGAAACTTAGGACATAGTGATCTTCCCATTCAACTTCACATTTATAAAAAAAAATTATTTAGCTCACATAATCTAATTTTATTACATGGACAATGACACAACTCTAAATTAATGTGCTTTCAAATTTCATATTCAACTTTGTCATCTATGTATTTAGAGAATTGCAGTCCCGACCATAAAAGGTCCTTATTTTATGAATTTAAATTAAACTTTGGTCCAGCTATGTGACAAATTTTGGAATGTCCAAAGATTCTCCAAAATTAATTTATCTAGTTCAGAAAAGAGCCAATTTCCGGATATAAACACAAAAACCCTTAATTCGAATCAAACCAACCTCTCAATATGTATATATATAAATGTACTTCTCATAATCTTTATAAGTAGAAATCTTCAATCCCCCACACACAAACACACATTTATATATATATATATATATATATATACACACACACTCACATAGATGCTGAGAAATATGGATGTAAATAATGATGGTGGTGATCAAGAGAGCAGCTCTGGGTTCATGAGCTGGGACAAAGCATGCCCGTATATATTTGGTGGACTTGGCATTTGCATGGGTATGTTGATAGTGTATTTGCTCATTAGGTCTTTCTCTAAGATGAAGCCACCAAGCAATTCTTCAAGTGACACCACACATGAGTTGAGTAACACAGTGGCTGTTGATATTGAGCCAAAGATTGTTGTTATCATGGCTGGAGACAAAAACCCATCTTACCTTGCTACTCCAATTCCTTCCGTAAGACAGATTGAAGAAGTATGACATTGTGGATACATTTTGGAATATTAGGTTATATATTTTTGGATTGTATTTCTGAAAACTGTTATCGAGAATTATGATAACAAAAAACAGTTTGATGAGAATAATAAAAAAAAGTTCTATAACTGAGTTTTTAGAAAAAAAAATTCAGATAACTAAACGAATCAGATTTTTTTACAGATTTCTAATTTTCAGTTTTCAAAAATAGAAAATCGTTTTCAGAAATGCAAATCAAGGAAATTGTTGTGTGTGTATTGTATGCAGGCACAGAGTTCAGGGGCAAGTGGGGCTGGTGGCCCCCACTGAAATTTTTCTTTTTTAAAAATTTTATATCTTCAATTTTAGGATTTTATGATTAAGCCCCCACTGATTTTATTTTTTTTTTAAGATTATACCTTTACTAAAATTTAATATAATTATTATCTGTCACACTATAAAAAATAAAATAAAAAAATCATCTACGCTCCACTAAAATAAATTTCTAGGTCGTGTCTGAATATATGTATCTATTTTTATACCAGTGCGTGTGCAACATATATGGGAAGTGGGAAGGAGAGGACAATGCATTGAATAGAAATGGGGGTAGCTGGATTGATTAGATGAAGCCAAAATGTGAAGTAAGAAATGTTTATTTGTTTCAATACTACATGATTTTGATCATCATAAGTTGATATCAGGCAAATGTGTTACTTTTATTCAAGTATTGCTTGCTTGTATGGATTATATTTCAACTCTCACATAGATTTATCAGTGAATTGCCTCGGAAATCGGCCAATAAAAAAGGATAAAAAATGTAAAATTTACACAAGTTCACCTTAGCAATTTTTTTTTGTGTACATAGCGACTATGCAAAAATAAAATTCTATGAAAAAATTTAAAATTCCAAAACAAAAAAATAAAACATAAAATCATATTAAAAGAGAACCAAAACTTTTAGAATTCAGAGTGGGGGGCATTTTCGATATTGTAACATCCACTCGATTCTGCATATTTTTTAATATTAAAGAGTAAAGCCAGTTTAAAATGATCATTATATTAAAAATACAAAAAAAAAATGATTTTCTAAATTGGTATTGTTTTCAATATAGCATAATTTTAATGGCAAAACATAAACTCCCAAAAGAATCAGATTATCTCTTTTACTGCTGATGTTGATCAAATACCCCTTCTCCATCAACTTGAAGTCAAATTAATTTGTTGAATGTTAAAATTAATAAAATAACCTTTATTAACTATTTTTTTTCATTTTAACAAATAATGTAATTGGTGTCCGCTAGTATTTTTTTATTATTATTTTTTTTTGGTAATTTGTTGTCCACATGTATGGTAACCAAAACAGAGTATTTTGTGCCTTTTCCCAAGTACAGTGAAAATATTATGTTTTAATTTAAAATAATATTTTTTTTGTTTGCAATAGATAGTGAAATTATTTTTGGAAATATAGCGTTGTTAACAAGAGATGGAGGTGATCAACAAATTCTAAAGTGCAGGGGTGATTTGATTCTATGAGAATTTTATAATAATCTTTGAAACTTTGACAAGTTTTTGTGCTAATTGATGAATGTTACTATTTTAATAATTTTTTAACAGAGAAGACTTGATAATGGAGTGTATATTTGAACAAAATCGATGATCTAAAAGGTAATATAATTCTCACAAAAATATTATATTCAAAATTAATAGTACAAGAGAAGACTTGATGGAAAGTAATACGGTAATACCACATGAAAACTTGGTAAATCATGTTGTTTTTCAACTAGAAATGAGAACCGTATCATTTCTTAAAAGAGAAACATATCATCCTGATTCAAGCATTGTGAACAACGTCTAATACATACATAAAATATGTGTATAAAGGTTTTGCTAATGTTGAAGCACACCGATTATTATTAAAAGATTCTAGGTACTCTAATTATATGTGTTAATAATAGATAATGTGTGTCTTACATCGCTTTCTTATTAAACATGTTTATATACTCAGCCAATATATATAGGTCATTTATGTATTGTTACAATACACACACAAAATACAATTAATTCAATAATATAGATTTATTATTAATATTCTTCTTCTTTTATTTCTCTTTGATTTTCTACCTCATATCAGAGTTTTTATTCTCTATTTATACCTCTTTATGTTTTTTAGTTGGTATCAGAATCTTCCGATTCTTGGTAGTTCTTTCCGCTTATCTTCATCTATGCCGGAGATGGTGCTTCATATCTCATCTTCGGCATCGATATTCAATTAATATATATTGATATGATATATATATATATTATATTCTTGGTGGGATTTGTTTTTTACCCCACCAAAATTATTGTTTCTTGCTTTTTACGCCTTTTAAGATTTGGGAACCCTAATCTCTCATGATTTTGCCCTTGTTTATGGGTCCATTGATGTTGTTAGTCCTTATTTATGGGTCTGTTTATGTGACTCATATTGATTACCGCCCGTGATGATCTGCTGCTGGTTTTTGTTTTTTGCTATCACCGAGACCTCGGGACTTCTACTGAGAGCTCGAAATTTTTCTTGTTAATTCTTCCCTTTGTTGATTCGTTGCTACTGATTTTTTTTTCCAGTACAGGTGGAGCCCTGGTTATTTACGTGTCTATCAATTTGTCCGGTAATGTAATTCGGTGCTACTGATTATGTCGGTACAGGTTGAGCCCTGCTCGTTTATGCTATCGATTTTGCCTATACAGGTGGAGCCCTGATCCCTTATGCTACAGATTTTGTTGGTACAGGTTGAGCCCTGCTTTATAAGTTTGGGGGGGGGGGGGGGGGGGAATTAAATGATGTAGAGATAACAGAGGATGTAGAGACAACATCAGTATTTTTTTATTTGTCCATGGTACGTGGCTATCAATTTTTTCGATAGTGTGATACGTGGCAAGTGGCAAGATGCATCAGGATGTGTTAAGAGGTGACTTTGTTATCAGTTTCAAGTTGGACTTGCAAAGATCTCAGTGTCCAACTTGAGAGGGAGTGTTGAAGCACACGATTATTGTTAGAAGATTCTAGATGCTCTAATTATATGTGATAGTAATAGATAATGTGTGTCCCACATCGGTTTCTTATTAAACATGCTTGTATACTCAACATATATATATAGACCTTTTATGTACTGTTACAATATACACAAAAAAACACAATTCATTCAATAATACAGATTTATTATTGATATTCTTCTTTTATTTATCTTTGATTTTTTACTTCATATAAGAGTTTTTGCTCTCTATTTGTATCACTTTATGATTTTATAGTGTTAATGCTAGCTTTATAATATATATATAGGGGTAGGGCTTGCGGGTACTAGAACCGAACCAAACGTGCAAGGAATCTAACCGAACCGGAACCTAAATTTCGATTTGGTTCCGGTTTGATTCCAATTCCTATTATCTAATTTCAAAAAAATAAAAAATATTAAATATTAAAAAAAATTATAAATTAAATTAAATAGAATATTTCAAATTTTCAACTAATACACACCCAAAATAAATGCATAATCAATGGGCTATATGTTTTTTGGATGTACAATGAACTTCATGTAAAAGAAAGACGCCCCAAAAGAGAAAGCAATTGAAAAGTAGGTCAAAACCTAATAACCAAAAACCAGGCCAGAGCCTTACCAACTAAAGCCCAAGCCTTCTTTCTTTACGCTATAACATTTCATAACAAAGAAGTGATGGTCTATATAGTCTATATGTATAGTGTGTGTATATATATATATATATTATAACAAAAACCGGTTCGGTTTTAAAGAGACAAGAATCAGAACCTAACTGAAAATTTCGATTCTTTGGTATTAGGAACCGGAACCAAAGCAGTTTGAAACCGGTTCAGTCTGGTTTTCGGTTCCACCGATTCCTTTGTGTAGTTCTATGTACAATATTCTAGTAAATATATATATTTTTTGATAAATGGAGTGTCCGAGGCTTTTGTCCCGATTAATCCACGCAACTCGTGAAAAGCGACCCTTCCACGCGGATTGAGTAAAGCTCGGACTAGGTTTGCAGTCGTAACTCCAACGAATTATTTAGTAAATATATATTCATATTTACAAACTCCATTTGGTTGCAGAAGGGGAGCTAGAGAGATCAGGGCTACAGACACTTCCATAGGCAATACTTGGAACACTCTAGTCTCATACCAGCCATGTCCACCTAGTTTCAGGCCCTTAGTGCTTGTTTGGTAGAGGGAGTGGTGCCTTTTTTTTGGGTTTGGTTTGAAAATTGTGCATCACTCCATGTTTGGCATGTATGGTATTTGAGCAATAGTGTTTGAATAGTGTCAAATCATTGGACCTAAATCCATCATTTTTCACACCATCTTAATAGATGGTTTGGTTGGAGTTAGGTTGGTTTTCTCACACCAAAATTATTCTTTCACCCAAACCAATTCAATTTGGTGTATCATTATTTAACTCAAATCAATTCATTTATAGAAAAAATAAAATATTTCAAAAAAATCAAACGAAAAAATATATTTCATAAAAAATAAAATATTTCGGGAAAAACAAATATTTCTAGAAAAAATAAAATATAATAAAAATATATTTGTTATTTTTTAAAAAATATACAAATTATATGTATTTTTACTGAAATCTTTTATTTTTTTCAAAATATTTTATTTTTTTTGAAATATCTTATATAAAATATTTTATCTATAAATATTTCGAAAAAATTAAATATTTATGAACAATTAAATATTTCAAAAAAATTAAATATTTATATATTTTATTTTATTTTAAACATATATATTTACAAAATGTTATTTTAAATAAATAAAATGTCAAACTATTCCAAGTTATCAATATATGATTGGTTTCATAATTTCAGCTCATACCAACTTTACAAAATATGGTTTGGTTTTTCAGTTTCACTTTTTCTCACACCAAAACCATCTGCAGCAAACATGGTTTCAGTTCAGAATAAAACCACACCAACTCCAACCAAACCAAAACCAAAAACCAACATCACACCATCTACCAAACAAACACTTAATTCTCTCTCTCTAATGGAGCTTGTGCATGGCCCTAAAAAATAATACTTGATCCATTTCTAATTTTTCCATATATTTCTTTTTTTACATATGTCTAAAACTTCTTGCCAGACTAAACCACTAGACTCGTGCAAAACAATCCACCACGGATCCCAAAAGATTAGGATTATGTCCTCCGTCATAACCCAACTAATTATTTGAATCCAACATGATTAAGAAATGAGGCTTAATTGCTTGCACCTAATAGTTTTTCACCTTCATTTACGTGTTTATGTGTGAATATATTAGATTTTTTTCCAGCTTATAGTAATCACATATATGGAATATAATTGCAATTCAGGAGAACCTTGAAGATAACAGCATTCCCGCATGTGTTTGGTACAAGAGAAAATTGTGAAATGCACGAGAGGGTAATAAAGCAGTAGCAGATATGACATGTAGTGGAACAAATTAAGTGGTCACAAATACTATTTCCACATGTCCTTAAATTACGTGGAATGCACGCGAGTTTAGGAGACAAGAAAAAAACTCATGTAAGAATTTTAAAGCATGTTTTTGTTGTGAATTTTATAGTATCAGAAATAATTACAGATGGTCTTCTATAATGGATTTGGGATTTTGTAAGTGTAATAATTTAATATATATATATATATATTATATACCAGAACAATTCAATTATAAACCATCAGATTATAATGAACCCAATATAAATAAATCTGGTAATTCATTCTATATCAATTTCATAAAAATCCTCTTATTGCCTTTCCTGTTTTATTAATTTGACACATTTTGTATACGCTATTTAAGCTTGCAAGGGAGCTGACATGGAAAAATCTCAGCCCCTCCTCAATCAAACAAGACTGGAAAGACACCAAAAGAACATCGCGAGGGTAACGAAAAATATATCATTTGCTTGTAGATGATTTTTTTTGTTGTTGAGAAATTTGCCTATTGATGATATCGACTAGCTCTATCAGAGAATCAAATGAATTTTTGAATTTTTTCCCCCAATTTGTTTTAAATGTTTTGTTATAAATATATATTTATATAAAAAATACATCATTTGTTTTCTGAAAAATTTATCTTAACGTTTTCTAATGTATTTATACATTTATTTAGACCCGGTTTTGCAATTTTTGTTTCTGTCTTTACGCAAAAGAAAAAAAGAAACATAAACCGTTTTTAGAAGATGGAATTTCCTATCTTCTTCTGAATGTTTTTTCAAGGTCCAAAAATTCTTCTAAAACTTTTGTTAAATATCGTGAGGGTAACGAAAAGTATATCATTTGTTTATAAATGATTTTTTTTTTTTTGAGAAATTTGGCTATTGATGATATCGACTAGCTCTATTAGAGAATCAAGTGAATTTTTTATTATTTATTTTTTCAATTTGTTTTAAATGTTTTTGTTATAAATATATGTTTATATAAAAGATACATTATTTGCTTTCTGAAAAGTTTATCTTAACGTTTTCTAATATATTTGTATGTGTATTTAAGCCCGGTTTGGCAGGGATTTTGTTTATGCCTTTATACAGAAGAAAAAGAGAAGCAAAAGTTGTTTTGAGAAAATGAAATCCCCTAGTTTTTTCTAAATATTTTTCTAAAGTCCAGAAACTCTTCTAAAAGTTTTGTCAAACACCGTTTAAAACAGTTTATGCCTTTACACTGAAGAAAAAGAAAAACAAAAGTCGTTTTGAGAAGATGGAATCCCCTAACTTCTTTTAAATGTCTTTCCAATGTCTAGAAGTTCTTTTAAAAGTTTTGTCAAACACCATTTAAAATAGTTTTTTCCTCTAAAAAGTCAAAAATAATTTTTGAAAAGTCGATCCAAACAGGAAAATATTTATTCCTGGACGATGTGGACTTTGATACTAACTGTAACACCCCGTTCCAACACTTGGTACGATATTGTCTGTTTTGGGCCCAACCCACACGGTTTTGTTCTTGGGCTTCCCCCAAAAGGTCTCATACCAATTAGAGACAATATTGCACATATAAAAACATCACCATACCTATACCCAAGCGATGTGGGACGTCACATACGATTTAAGGTTTTGAATACACAACCCTATCGAACATTCTCGTCTGTCTGAACTAATTGTACTATTGAAAATTCAAGCTATTTGTGTTAGATTTTATTGTAGCTCCCGGATTTTTTATATGTAATATATTAATTTATTGGTCCAATTTGGTAACTTTATAATTTAAGTAATATCAAAAAGGGTTATTAGCGGAAAAAAACCCTGCAGTTTCATCACAGGTGCGAAAAACATCCTACAGTTTCAAAATGTATGTATAAATCCATTAGTTTTCAAAAAATGTGCGATTTATCCCAAAACAATATGAAATTCCTAAAATACCAATTCTAACCTAATAAAAATAATAAATATTGAATTAATAATAATATATAATAAAAAATAATATATAAAATAAAATAAAATAAAATAAATAAATTGATTAAATTATAAATTTCAAAAATAAATATAAAATTAGAAAAAATATATATAAATTTCTAAAAGAACATAGGGATAACTTCATTTACACCCCTGAGGTTTGTCTTATCTTCACTTGGACCCCCTCAGGTTTGCAGATCTTCATTTACACCCCCTACTTTTCAATATTCTCATCACTTAGACCCCCTGAACGATGACATCAGCCTGATTTTTTTTTAAAATCCCTAAACTACCCTCAATGTCTTATCCTTATTCTGTTTGGAAACAAGGATAGTGTTTTTATCAATTAGACCCCCTCCCATCATTTAATAATTTAATTTGTATTAAAATTTCAAAATATATATTAAAATTTTAAAAATATTATAAATTCGAAAATAAATATAAAATTAAAAAATATATATAAATTTTGAAATTATTTTTTTTTCAAAAAAACATATTAAATTTCAAAAATAAATATAAAAATCACAAAAAACATAAAAAATTTGAAACAAATATATAAATTTTTTTAAAAAAACATATAAAATTCAAAAAATATATATTAAACTTCAAAAAAAATTATAAAATCGAAAATAAATATAAAATCAAAAATATATATAAATTTTTAATTTTTTTTAAAAACATATTAAATTCAAGACAAATATATAAAATTAAAAAAAACCATATAAAATTCTAATAATATATATTAAATTTCGAAAATAATTATAAATTTCAAAAAAAATATAAAATTTGAAAAAAAATATAAAATTCAAATATATATATATTAAATTTCAAAAAAAAAAAACTAAATTCGAAAATAAATATAAAATTAAAAAAAAAAATTAATTCTCTCCTCTCTCTTTCTCTCTCAGACGCACACCACACACACACACACACACACATATATAGATAGAGATCTATCTATCTATATATACACACACACACATATATATATATATATAAGTCGTCGGCCGACCCCCTCCCACCGCCTCCCCGTCGGCGCCGCCCCCGATGGGTCTATATATATATATATATGTATAGATCTATATATGTGTGTGTATAGATCTATATATATATGTGTGTATGTGTGTGTGCGTGCGTGTGTGTGTGTGTGTGTTGTGTCTGAGAGTTAGAGAGAGAGAGAGAGAATAAATATTGAATAAATATTGGGGTGTTTGGTTTGAGGGTTAGATTGATTCTAAGGAGGTGTTTGGTTTAGGGTTTAAATTGATTTAGGGATTAAATTGATTTAAGGGGTGTTTGGTATAAGGGTATTTTAGACATTTCACCCCATGATGGGGTGTAAATGAAGATATGCAAACCTGAGGGGGTTAAAATGATGATAGAACAAACCTCAGGGGGTGTAAATGAAGTTATCCCAAAAACATATAAAATTCGAAACAAATATATACAAATTTCAAAACAAAAATATAAAATTCAAAAGAAATTTATAAAATTCTTAAAAATATATATATATAAAAAATTATATATAAATTTCGAAAAAATAAATATTAAATTTTTTTAAAAAAACATAAAAATTTCAAAACAAATATATAAAATTTGAAAATATATATATATAATTCAAATATATATATATATATAATTCAAAAAATATATATAAAATTCAAATAGTTATGCAAATAAAAATATAAAAAATACAAGTAACCAAAATACAATACACCAAAACCATGAACAAGGGTTAGACAACTATACAAGTATACATTAACTAAAACTTCAAAGAGCCAAAATACAACATTTCTTTTGAATTTATATATATTTTTCTGAATAAAACTATATTTTTTTGAAATTTATATATGTTTTTAGATATTTAATATATATTTTTTGAAATTTATATTTTCCCCGAATTTTAATATATATTTTTTGAATTTTATATTTTCCTCTGAATTTTATATATTTTTTCGGAAATTTATATATTTTTTGAATTTATATATGTTTTTCCCAATTTTATATAATATTTCGAATTTTATATTTTTCTTTTCGAATTTTACATTTTTTTGAAATTTAACATATATTTTTATGAATTTTATATATATTTTCAAAATTTATATATATTTTTACGAATTTTATATAAATTTTCAAAATTTATATATGTTTTTGAATTATTCTAAAGGTATTTTAGACAATTCATATCAAAATGGAGACAGAGCGCATCTATTTAAAAATAATAGGTTGTCAAAGAACAACATGAGTTTATACACACGTATTTCATCCCACATGGAATTTTTCATGACCCTATCTAAAATAAAAGTGTTTTCTTCATTGTTTCTTATTTGATTGGGGTGCAAAATTTGGAATAGGGACTCAACTGGAATAGGGACTCAACTAGATCCTGATTTTCTTTGTATGGTTCGCTAGTGCTATGAATCAAGGTATTCATGAATTTAATTGTATTAATATATCTGAGCATGATAAAGTTATAAGATTTTACATTAACGCTCTATAATTTATACCTATGATCATTGCATATAAATTGTTATATTAATTTCTAAATTGATCTTTTGTTTTGTTATAGTTTTGCACTAACTTGAGGTGATTCACATGGGATAAGGGTATTTTACCTACAAAAAAGTTTCAAGTAATGATGCCCCAAAATACCAAAGTCTAAATAAGAGGTCAAGAGTTCGAGTCTCAATTGAAATAGTGTGTATGAGTAGGGATGGTAATGGGGCGATTTTCTCAATCCCCATAATCAAAATCGTGAAAATTTTCATTCCTCATAACCGTCTAAAAATCTTACTCTTACTCCCACAACTGCCCCAAAACATCTCCCTATTCCCCATAACCGCCTCATTAAAACGATTTTTTTCCCCTAAAAATAAACAAAATATAAATACATTAATATAGACTTTAATTTACAAACTCAATGGGTAAATATTCTCTAATTTGCCGGTCATACCCAAATATGTAAATAATAAATTGAAAAAAAATGTGAATTGTTAGACTTAGACTGGAGTTATATAAGAAGATAGTAAATAATATGTTTAAGGATATTATTAGACTTAGACTGAAGTTAATTTGTTTAAGGATATTAATTTAATTTTAATATAAGAAGATAGTAAATAAATATATAATTATGTAAATTTAATATAAAATAATTAAATATTAATAATGCGGTTTGGGGCGGGACGGTTCTGCAATGGGGGAACCTCTCAAACTATCCCCCGCCCCGTAACTGTCAATTTTTTTTTCCACCCCCAATAATCACCTAATTTTTAAATAAGCCGTTAAAAATGGGATGAAAAATTATCCGGAGAGGACGATTTTTTCTGCCATCCCTCTGTTGTTAGAGTATTCTTAACTTTAAAAAAAAAATGAAAATTTGAAAAAATGATGGCCCAAAATAGACTAATTCACAGGCTACACAGCCCCATTGCTTAAAATAATAAAATGCACATGCACATGTTGATGGGGTGTACGTGTAGGAATAGA
This sequence comes from Cornus suecica, assembly GCA_963922005.1. Lineage (NCBI taxonomy): Eukaryota > Viridiplantae > Streptophyta > Magnoliopsida > Cornales > Cornaceae > Cornus > Cornus suecica. Next base: position 26,205,616 of record OY998238.1, read on the forward strand.
ATGAATGTTGACTTAGAGCTAAAACAATGATATATAATATGTATGTGTGTATTGGAAATTTGGAAGTTTGGAACATGGCTGCAAGCCTGCAATAGATTTCTTCTTTAAAAACATTGATCTGTGTGCACTTTCACCCTATTTGTCAATGAAAGACCTCAAACTTCAACTTTCTAGTATATATATATATATATATAATCACATGTTTAATCTCTCTTTCTCTCCTCCAAAATTTAAAATTATTTGAAGACTTTATGAGTAAAGTTAAATTTTATTAATCCTATCTTAATCCACATGAAACCATATGAACAATTTTTATTACCTCTATATACAATCATTCATGGTAAAGAGTAAAAGAACAATTTGAAAAGGCCAAACATGTACTACACCTTTTTTGACCATTGAGAGTCAGTGGAAGTTTATTATTATTATCCTCATTACTACAGTGAAACACATTTTTAATGCACACCCACAAAGTGAAACTGGTGGTATATATGAGATCTTTCCAGCTCTGGGTATTTTGTCCCATTACCAAAGGGAATTTCAGACCTTCTCTCACATGGAGCCCAGGACATTAGCAACTCAATATGTGAACCTCCATAAAGACAAGCAACAAGAATAATATTTGGGCCACACTTGTCTAGAATTAACATCTAACAAAACATGTCAAGTGATTAGCAGTGGGGGACAACTTATATCATGCTTAAAAAACACCCACTTGGTCCTCAACCCTAAGTCCCTTTTGTTCCTTCACTTCAATCTATGAAGGCCCCCTCACAAAGTACAAACTAAAAGATTAGAATTACAATTGTTTGATTAAATGAATTCTATATATATATATATATATTTCACATAGGTAAGAGTACATACGAGGTCTATTTATATAAGCTAATTATACAAGCATGTACAATAGGTAATTAATGTGTGACACTTTCTATAGCTAACAACCCTCCTCAAACTCAAGGCAGAATATGAAGAATCAACTTGAGTTTGGAAAGAAGATCTCGAAACCGTCCAAGAGGATGAGATTTGGTGAAGAGGTCCGCTAGTTGAGCATGAGATGAAATAGAATGAAGCTGTAGTAAGCCCTAAAGGAGATGATGAAGAACAAAGTGACAATCAATCTCAATATGTTTGGTTTGTTCATGAAAGACATCATTATGGGTAATGTGTATAGCATTCCTGTTGTCACAGAAGACAAGAGTAGTTGAAGAAGAAATGACACCCATATCTTGTAATAGCCATCTCAACCAAAGAAACTCCGATGTGGTGTTAGCAAGAGCACGACATTCCGCCTCAGTACTGGATCGAGCAACAACAGTTTGTTTCTTACTTCTCCAAGAAATAAGAGAGATGCCAAGGAAGAAACAATAGCCAGTTGTAGAGCGACGATCTGTAGGGTCACCTGCCGAGTCAGAATCTATATAAGCCTGCAACTGAAGAGGAGACTGGGAGGAGAATTAAAGCCTATGAAATAGTGTTCCCTTTAAGTAACGAAGGATGCGGAGAATAGCCGAATAGTGAGTGGAGCAAGGTGCGACCATGAACTGGCTCACCTGGTGAATAGCATATGCGATTTCTGGCCGAGTGACTATAAGATAAACAAGACTCCCAACTAGATATCGATACATAGTACATCACGAAGAGGCTCACCAGCATGAGGAGTAAGACAAGTATTGGGCTCAGTTGTTGTGTCAGCAATCTTACAATTAGTGAGATTGGCCCGTAAAAGCATATCAGATATATACTTGGCCTGAGTAAAAAAATACCCATAAGAAGAAGATGAGATCTCAAGACTAAGGAAGTAGTTGAGGGGACCAAGATCTTTCATTTCGAAGTGATGATGGAGAAACTGTTTAAGTTCCTGAATACCAGTGAAGTCATCTCCAGTAATGATCATGTCATCCACATATAATAGAAGAAGAATGGTGCCTTTGTCTGTGCGAAGGATAAATAGAGCTGGTGGAATAACCAAAGCGAGAGATAGTGGTACTAAATTTTGCAAACCATGCTCGAGGAGCTTGCTTAAGTCCATATAGAGCTTTACGAAGATGACATACTTTGTTTGGAGGAGAAGAAAGACCGGGAGGTGGCTCCATATATACCTCTTCACTCATATCGCCATTGAGAAAGGCATTTTTAACATCCATCTGAAAGAGAGACCATTTACGAGAGGAAACAACAGCCAATAAAGCACGAACAATTGATAAACGTGCAACTGGAGCAAGAGTCTCCTCATAATCCACACCATATTCTTGAGTGAAGCCCCTAGCCACAAGACGAGCCTTATACCTATCAATTGTGCCATTAGAGCAAGTCTTGATCTTGTAGACCCATTTACACCCAACAACAGATTTTTCGGCAGGTAAGTAAACTAGATACCACGTTTGATTCTTGTGTAATGCATCAAGTTCCTCTTTCATCGCATTCTGCTAAAGAGGGTTAGTAGAAGCCTCACGATATGAGTGAGGTTAATGTAGGGTGGCCAATGCATAAAAATAATAAAAATCCTGAAGATGGGATGGATGAGCTCTCACCCGGGTGGATCGACGAAGATCAGAAGGTGGAGGTTCAAGAACCTCAATTGGAGCAGAATCAGGGGACCCGAGCGGAGTAGAGTTGGGAGGAGCCGTTGAATGTGGGCTTACGGATGGAGACTCAGGAAGGACGTCATTAGTGGAAATAGGAACACTAGGCTTAAATGAGATAGTAAAGGGTGGAGAATAAGGCATGCGGAATTTCCCAACTTCATGAAACAACTTATGCTCCCAAAAAACAACATAGCGAGAGATACGAAGGCGGCGAGACACTGGATCAAAGCAACGATAGCCTTTTTGTTCTAATCCATTCCCAATAAAGCAACATAAGCGAGAACGAGGCTCTAGTTTGTTACGCTCATGAGTTTGAAGTAAAACAAAACAGGTAGATCCAAAAACCAGAAGATGATCATAAGAGGGAGTCGTACCAAATAGTCTTTCATATGGAGTACAATTATTAAGAACATGAGTAGGCAATTTGTTGATAGTGTAAACAGCCGTGAGAGTAGCTTTACCCCAAAAGGGTGTGGGAACAAAAGAAGACAATAAAAGAGTAAGAATAATGTCCGAAATATGTCGAATTTTACGTTCAGCTCTACCATTTTGTTGAGAAGTGCCGGGACATGACAAATGGGGAACAATGCCATATTGTGCGAGGATATCCTTAAAAGCTTGTTGAATATATTCGAGAGCATTGTCAGATCGAAAAGTTTTAATGCGCTTGGAAAACTGAGTCTCAATCATTTTAGTAAAATTACGATAAATGTCAAGTAATTCATAACGAGATTTCATTAAAAATACCCATGTGTACCCAGAATAGTCATCAACAAAAATGACAAAATAATGCGAGCCACTCATACTTGGAGTTAAAGAAGGACCCTAAACATCTGAATGTATTAAATCAAAAGAAGGAGATGCAATTGACTCACTATTATAAAATGGCAAAGCCGGTTATTTTCCAAGTTGACAAGAAACACAATCAAAAGAAATAGTGGACACTAAACCTAGTAAACCTTTCGAAGCTAACAATTTGACTCGAGACACAGAAGCATGGCCAAGACGTGAATGCCAAAAAGCAATGGAGGACGGAAAATCAGAGATAGCAGTGGAAACTTCAGAGATAGAAAGATGTAAAGAGGATAGCTCAAACAACTGCCCAATTCTACGCCCGGTCCCAAGAATCTGGTTCATTTGAGGATCCTGCACAGACACACCAGAAAAGTCAAACACAATTTTATATCCAAGTTCACAAAGTTGTCCAATAGAGAGAAGGTTAAAGGCTAATTCAGGTACATGAAAAACTTTGGAAACAGAAAGTGAGGGAGTAGTAATTGTTCCAATATTTTTGACAGCCATTGTAGACCCATCAGCTGTGTGAATGGAGGAAGAAGATGAGGGATGTGTGAATGTGGTAAATGAGGAGAAGTGTGGGGTCATGTGATTACAACAGGCATAATAAAAAAACCAAGAAAAAGGTTTACCTGGCAAAACTGAAAGGGCAGAGGAGGAAACATTACCAGAACGTAATAAGATTTGACTGAATAAGGCCTCCAGGTCACCTGTAGATAAGGTAAAAGTGGATCCAGAAGACTTGCCAGATGTAGCATCTAGAGAATGAGTATTATCAGTATGAGCCACAGCTGCAGTGGATGGTTGAAATATGTTTCTGCGATAACACTTGTCAATAGTATGCCCTTTTCGTTTGTAATAGCGACAGGCGTTATTGTTGCGATTCTTAGAAGCGTACCGAGAAATACTTGACTTGTAGAGATCTCAGTATGAGAATCAGTCTGAGAATAAGATGAGCGTGAGATTGGGGCAGCCAATATTGTATGACTATGTTGTGAATGCAGAGTTTGAAGTCTTGTTTTCGCGCGGACAAGTTCGAAGACGGCCTTATCCAATGTGGGAAGAGGACTACGGTGGAGAAGTTGCCCATGAACAAGCTCAAAATCGTCACGCAGAGCCATCAAAAACTGATAAAGACGGTGCTGATCTCGACGAGTAATATATAGCAAAACATCGTTGGGATTTGTCCATGCGGGCTATGAAAGATCAATCTGGTCCCATAAAAATTGCATCCTAGCAAATAAGTCATTTATAGTCTGTCCAGGTTCCTGCTTCAGATTATAAAGATCAACCATTAGCTGATATTCACGAGAACCATCAGTAGAGGAATAACGAGATGCAAGCATATCCCAGGCACCTCCGGAGTCCTCATAACTGCCAAATAAGACTACGATAAATGGGATGGTGGTGTTTCGAAACCATGTGAGAATCAGGTGATGATTGTTCTCCCAATTAATGAGTCGAGTACGAAATTGATCATCAGATTCAATATCCCCTTTAATAGGTTTATTTAAGTCGCCAGTCACATAAAACCACAATTTACACCCTTTAAGAAAGTTACGCATGGCTTGTGCTCAAACTGTGTAATTAGTGCCATCAAATGTAACTTGCAATGGACTGTAAATCTCATTGTGTGCCATGCGTTGAACATATTTAAAGATTGCAGAGTATTGCAAAAAGAAAACAATATATAAATAATATCTAGTATAATAGTGTAGAGTAGAAAGATAATATATGAATGTGAAGATTCTTCAATATTGGAGCAGATTGCAAAGTAGTGTCTCACACAAACAGAGAGGATCTCTGCGATTCTCGCCACACAGGGAAATCTAAGCCTTTGTTCTGGAAGGGGAAATGAAATCGACTCTGCGTGCTCAGGACACAATGGAAGAAGACGCAGTTGCGATTTGTCAATAAAAGGACCGTCGGATGGCGTCACCGTCGTTGAGAGACAGATGGCGGGGATGACGACTGGGTGTGGGCGAAAGAGAGGGGCTGCTTAAGAAGCTGGGTCAAACTAGGGTTGGACCCAAAAATAAAATAGAAAGGGATGAATTATATATATACGAAAGGATGATTCAGAGCCTATACTCTGATACCATGTTTGATTAAATGAATTCTATATATATATATATATATTTCACATATGTAAGAGTACATAAGGGGTCTATTTATATAAGCTAACTATACAAGCCTGTGCAATAGGATTTTTTTTTTTTTTTAGCTTAAGTTCTTAGGTGAGATGTCAATGTTTGATTAAATGAATTATATATATATATATATATATATATTTCACATATGTAAGAGTACATAAGGGGTTTATTTATATAAGCTAACTATACAAGCCTGTACAATAGGTAATCAATGTGGGACAATTTCTATAGCTAACAACAATATCAAGTAACTCAATAGTGCTCATTCAATAACCATTAATACTTTATTTTTTCTTTTGGAGCTAACTTACGACTCGTTTGGTTCGTGCTTTTACTTTCGTTCTGTTGATTCTACAAAACAGTACATGTTTTTGCTGTGGAGTGTTATGAGTCTAAACTGGAAGCACATTTGGTACTGATATTTTTGTTGTGTAATTTGTAAAAGTAGAAAATCCAAAAACAACTTTTTTTAGTGAATTTTATTAAACTGTGACCAAAACATAAAAACTTTGTAAAAATGACACTATTTGTTTTATATTTTTCTACCGTAGAAAACAAAGCATTGAGTGTCAAACATACTTTTGTTGTGAAAATTGGTAAAAAAACACAAAACAAAAAACAAAAGCGTGAACCAAACAGGGCCTAAGCATTTTGAATGTCACGCCTCACATTGTCACACTTACCATGTTTGGATTGACTTTCTGGAATGAAAAATTGTTTTAAAATGGTGTTTCGCCAAATTTTTATAAGAGTTTCTGGATCTTGAAAAAACGTTTTGGAGAAATTAGGAATACCTGCTTCTAAAAATAATTTATATATATTTTTTCTTCTATGTAAAATCATAAGCAAAAATTCTGTCAAACAAGACCTTATATGTGTGGGCAAAACAAACTATATGAACGGGTTCCAAAAATTATAAACATTGTGTGTGTAGTTTTCGAAACTCTCTCTCTCATGTCACATGGAAAATGGTAAATAATATCAAGCAAGCAAGGCCTAGAGTAAAATGATCCAGAATATACTCACTATGATAATATGTATTGAATACCTATGAGGTTATGAGAAGATTATGGCATCAAACACAATAAAGATTAGCAAGGTCTAGAGTAAAATGTTCTAAGTTATATTCACTATGAGAATATGTACTGAATGCCTATGAGGAGGCTATAAGAAAAGGATATGATATGCATTCTGGGTAAATCTGAAAAGGTCCTTTCAAACATTAAAACAGATCTATTCAAATAGTAGATGCATGTTTCAATGGTAACATGCTCATGACCATTTTTTCCTATTTCACTATCAGTACCAACTGCTGTAGAAAAGTCAAGGACCAAGCATAGTGAACAATTATCTTCTTCCCTAATTACAGAAAAGACACAAATCTGCTTTATGAGAAGACATAAATGAAATCAGAATCCTCACAAATATTCTGATCAAATATACTTATCTCCAATTGGGCTTCCCTGCAATTTGAAATTGAAAAAGCTGCTATTTCATTAATGCAATATTATCCCTCTGTTTAAATTGGACAACACAGAGAATTAATGTTGAGAAGATAAATGAGGGTAAATAAGAGGTCCCTTTCTATCCTATTTATGAACAAGAATAAGGGATCTGTATTTGCATTCAAAACTGCTTTTTTATTAATTACAAATGCAGAGAAGTAAAGATGGATATATATATATATATATATATTGTATGTATCTTTAGTGTAAACCAATCACCAAATGAGCAACCTGTCCTTTCAAATTGAAGGAACTTTGGGGTTTTTTATGCTTTTTGTAAGACAGGTTTCACTTCCTTTTTGACAGCTTCTAGCTGTCTTCTGGTGGATATAAAGTCAGAGTATTAATGGCCCATTTAGTTGTCTAGGTGGTAAAATTTAATCCAGCTCTTTAAATCAATGAATAAACAATGGGTTTTTTATGTAGCTTTCATAGTATAAAAATGGGTACATCTGTTGTTTGTGTAGAGACCTGTTTGGGGTCAGAGAAAGTGAGAGAAAAAAAAAAAAAAAAGTAAAAAGCATAATAGCTGCCCAGGTGTTAGGATTTATATAGTTCTTTGGTTTCTATTAAAGAACTCTAGTTCTGTCTTATAGTTGGTTCTATTTTCTTCTCATCCTCTTGTTTGAAACATGGATTCCTCCAAAATCTTTGGAGCTGCAGAAGAATGTCACAGCAGTGAGTCTGGTTGGACAATGTACATTGGCTCCCCCATAGATGGTGATGATGATGGTGATCATAGTGGTGATGATCATGATGATGAAGATGGTGATAATAAGTACTGCAACAAGTACTATGCCAGTCGCGGTCGCGGTAACGATAGCGACGACTCGATGGCATCCGATGCTTCTTCGGGCCCGAGCCGTCGCGAAAACTCATGGGTGAATGAGTCTTTTCACAAGAAAATAGAGGACAAGGTTGCTGAAGAGAAACAGGCTAAGAATCAAGTGGAGAAGAAGAGGAAGGGAGGGAAAGGAGAGTCTGTCTTTGCTGCAAAAGGAGCTAATGTTGCAGTTCAAAGTGGTGAAAAGGTAAAGAAAAATACCTGGTTTGGGAAAAGAAAGTGAAAATTGTATTTTGTGTTGGTTAGGATTGTTTTGGAGAATGGGACTAGCTTGAGCTGAAAATTTTGGCAGTTGTAAAAATGAGCCATGTTTTTTGACTATGTGTTTCAGTTTTTTATTTCATGTGTAATAGTAGAATGAAGAAATGTAGAAGTGATAAGCTAGCACATGCATGTCTTAATCTTTTGATAAAGCTTTTGTTGGGATGTGTCCTCTTTACAGGTTTTTTTGTACTCCAACACCAAGGCACACCAGCACATTAGCAAACCATATATAACATGCATACACAAATTACATATAGCCTATGTTCTAAGTTTTTGTGTTAGTTATTTATTTATGCATTTTATCTTGCAAGAGATTCACTTATATAGCACTTTTCTAAGTTTTAACATATTAAAAAGTACAACATCTAGGGAAGTTGGATTTCCAACCTTCTACTTTTCTCCTATGAGAATAGATTGATGGTAAGAAATGAAAATCATATTTTATATTTTTCTTACATATAGTCAAAAGTGAGATAATAAAAGATCATTTGTGATTATGAGAGGCTCTGGAGGGAAGGTAGTTGGTTTATCACAACAATTTCTAATCATGGAAGGCACTAAGGGAAGATATTTCTCACCAATAAAGAACTTGATTCATTTGCATAATTGTTGTATCATTGGATTGGGACATCACAACATCCAAATTAGAGAACATGCAAATATTATAAGGATGTGCAAATAAAACAAACCAAAATAAATTTTTTTTTTTATTTTTTTCTGAATTGTTTGATCATGAAATAAAATCTACACCAAGAGTATATCCTTTTATGGATAATTGTTGCAAAGAAAAATGGCCACTCATACTGGCCAGCGGAGACAAAGCTTCATATATAGTTTCAGGATGTGTGTGATGCATCACCATATATGCATGTGGGATGACAGATATGTAACTATTCTAGACTATTACTCTATTTTAGCACAGCCTAATAAGGGATCATTCATGAATGTATCCTTGCAAGAGGCAGGGACCACTTTTTGTAATTTTTTTTCTTTTTTGGAAAGGTAAAAAATTTACACGTCTTTCTACTTAAGCTCGAACCCTTGATAATAGTCGGGATCACTTTAGTTTCACCTTCAAATGTAATTTTCCTAATATATATATTTTATTATTATTATTATTTTTTGATCCGAGATATATTTTGAAAAACTTTAGAAAATTATTTCTAACTTAATCAAAGTCAATCTCAGAAAACTGAAGTATATACAATTCTGATTTATGGGTTGACCGTTTGCAAAAAAATTTACCTTTTTAATTTGTTGGGAATGGTTATGAAAGTGCTGACAAAATTACCACTATTGCCTTCTCTTCAAACATTTTACAGGGAAGTGGTATATTGGGGAAGAATATCTATTAATTTATCTAAACTTTACTATTGCTTGAGTTTTATTTAAAAGCTCAAAAAAAAAAAAAAAAACGAGTCTCACAAACAGGGAAGGCCTTAATTCACTTGATAAAAAAAAAAAAAAAAAAAAAAAAGAGGTTAATGTAAACAGAATTGGGTGGGTAATTACCAAAACCTATTCTGACCCATAAACATAGACGAGATCAATTTCTTTTATCAAATTCGCTCCTACAAAATTAAAAGCAATCTCAAACCTTTAAGTAAAGGTCAGAATTCAAATGTGGTGGTACAAATTGACATCTGAGATTACGATTTAAACATTGAGGGATTTGTAAAAAATAGAGGCATGTGAACACTCATTCACGTTATTCTTTTTTCACTTCTGAACCATCATAATTTAATCTTCATAAGCTGGGGGACATAGGTCACATCTTGGAGAGGCAACAAGTGATCATTTTGCAACTGATAATGACTGGACTATGCCATACACAGAATCATTCCAGCATATTGTAACATAGCCTGGAAGCATAGTTTGTTTGATAATGATAACAGATGGTTTACAATGACAGTGATCATATTTCACAAGAACATTACAGTGCAAAATAAATAATAATAATAATAATAAGTAATTCAAGCAATTCATTTGATTTCCATAGTATCGAATACAGTTTAGTCAGAATAATCCAACCGGAAAAATGAAACTGCAAGATGTTGTAGATACATAAATTTGGTGATGATTTAATCACCGTTGAATCGGTTGACTTAAGTCAATAAATCTCGGTTAAATTCATTGACAATTACAGGTCCCACAAATGGATATGTGTCAAATTCTCAGAGGTTTGAGTTATATGTTTTTAATTCAAAATTAAATTTGGATTTATTCCCATAAATAATGAATAAATAAATATCTTTTATTTTATGGGATTTTAAGCATAATTGGTGGGTACTTTCCAAAATTAAGACTCCACTTTTGGCCTATAAATACAAGGTCACCCAACACATTTTGAGAAATAAAAAAAAGGAGAAGGAGAAGAAGACTGCAACAAAGCTCTGCCGACTCTTACTCAACAAAATCTTTGAAATTCTTGATGACGAAGAACAACAAGCACGCCACACCTGTGCCGTTCTTCTTCAAAGACTTTCAACAAATCAAGACATCTTCAATCCCGAAGAACACAAACAACAATCAAGTAACGGTTCAAGATCAAGCTTTCAAAGCCCTTGCACCGAAGTTTTAGGAGATTTAATCAGAGGAAGACTCTTATTTATTTAAGAATCGACCACAGAGAATTGTATCACTTCATTTATCATTTATTATCAATAAAATTATTTGTTTGCTCATATTTTGTGTCCTAGATTTTCGGAGACAAAATTTGTATTTACAGATACATCTTGTTTTTCACAACTAGCGATGGCAAGGGGTCCAAAATCCCACCCAATCCCCGTTTAAGTTTGTTATCCCCATCTCGGATCCAAAATCGTTTACACCGGGGAATGGCAATTCCCCGAGTGGGAATTTTTGCCATCCCTATCCGCAATAATATCAGGAAACATCAAGGAGTAAATTACAATGAAATTCGAGGAAAATCAATAAATGAGGCTGCGCAACAAATTTAATCACCATAACATCATGGAATCAACAAGGGAGAACTGAAATATATATAATTGTTGGTTATAAAAAAACACACATTAAAAAAGTCAATTTCTAAACTCTTGAAGAAAGTTCGTGACAACCATGATATTAAGAAAGGTTGAATTGGAAAATATTGATAGCACCATGTCAAGGTAACAATACTAAATAAAAATAGTATCAGTTCTCTCTGCAATAACTAAAAATAATGCATTGCAATATGACAAGTCAGAAGCTTGACCTATATGTATTATGTAAAACATGAAGTGATACAGATCAAACCCTGCTCCTTCTTTGCAATTGGCGCCAAAATAAAAGACAAAAGTCAGGTAACGGATATTTTGTTGTATTCAATTTTTTTTATGAAGCTTCAATTGAGCCGAGGACAAAGTACTTTTGTCCACAAAGCAAAATAGAAAAATAAAAATCTTGGAGCCCCCTATTGTAAATTAGATGACACCAACTCACTCTGAGAAAATAATTAAACTCTAACAAAAGCAGTTAAAACATAGGATCTAATAGATAATAAGTGGAATTAGTGAGAACCAGAGGTTACAGCAGGGAATATAATCATAGTCACGATAAATCTTTTTCCACAATTAAGATTATTTTTTTATGAAATATCTGAAAATAAACATCTGAATCTAAATTGGTGATCAACAAGTAACGATTATGTGGGGTTTGATAATATAATTCAACTGGTAAATTATAAATTAATTCAGTATTTATTCAATTAAGTGAATTTTGATTATACAATTTGAGTAACACTTGCAACTGATAAATAACATCTAAATGAAATAAATTTTCAAGGGATGGGGTAATTCCCAATGAAAAATATCAAAATCAATCGAAAAAATATTAATTTTCAATTACCACTTAAGATATCTAGTACTTAAAAATATATAAAATTTAATTTTTTCAAACATCACCTTAGGATAAATTTTTTATTTTATTTATTTTATTAATTCCAACTTTCCATGAACAAGTGCAAGGCTTTTGTGGAAGGTTACCCTTAAACATCCTAATGTTGCATCGATGGTATTGATTAATAGTAGTTCATGAGAAACATATTATTTATTAGTGTTTGACAAAGGAAAAGTAAAATAACAAAAAAAAAAAAAAAAACGAAACTCCCAATTCCACCTTGTGGTGGTGTTATTGTTATTGTTATTGTTAAGGGTGTTCAGTGTTGGGCTGTTCATTAGGCCTTCCGTGATGTTGGACTCTCCATGATACTGAAAATGCCAGCTCACTTCTTTTTGTGCTGGAGTAATTTAAATTTTAAACCAACGGGCCTCACAATCTCATTCACTATTGTTGGGTTTGGTCCATTCCACCTCAAATACTTTTGTGTAGCATTAAAATCAAGGTTGTCATAATTGAGATTTTAGGTAGAATCGTTTTAGGGTATGTAGAATTAGAATTGTAAAATTATTTTTTAAAAATAATAATTAATAATTAAATATTTAATTTAAAAGTCTAGATCATATTAGAAATTTCAATTTTTTTTAATATATTGGCCATTTAAATGTTTTTTTATAAATTTATGTAAAATATTGGGATATTGGATTAAATCATAAAGTTTTTAGGCATTTCATATGAAGGGCGAAACCGTCAAATCATTATAAAAATATAGTAGAATCGTAAAATTGTATAGAATCGTAGAATCAGAAGATTTTATCAAGTATTATCGGGATTCTGACAACCTTGATTGAAATAAAAAAGTATATTAGTACCACTTGCCACACATTCAATATTTGTAACCCAAAATAAAATGATAATTTCAAATCCAAATATTTATTATTTATAATTATACAAATGTAAACTATAATTAGTGCTAATAGTAGTAATACCTACTATTTCGAGTCCAATATTCTCTAGTGTGAGGTTCCATGCAACAAGCTTAGACAGTCTCACTCGAAAATATTATTTATGCGAACTTAATTTATTATGAGTAAGATGATGATTTGGCCAAATAAGAACTATGAAATCAATAAATTGATTTGCTCATAATTATTTTTTTTGGAAAAAAGAAAAAACTATATTTGGGGTGTATCTCATTGCATCATACATGAATTTACATTTTGAATTTGTTAAATTTCAGTCTTCTTATAATAATAAAATGTGAGGATTCAAAAATTAGAAAATATTTATTACTCTCTAGTTATGTACTTATATTTCATTTTGGATTATTTTTGCATTTGATTTTTTCACATGTTTATACATAGGATGGATATGGCATCATATTTATTTAGAAATATAAGTGAAAAGGAAAAAATTATTTCCTATTATCGGGAAAACGAAGGAAAAAATATGTTAATTTGAATGAAAACACTTGCTACATGTCGACTGTAAATGCAGAAAAAACTACACAATAATAATCGAGGTTTAAAAAAATTGGATCATTTCTCATTCATCAAAGTCATCTATTTATACACAATTGTGGTAAATGGGTTAAGCCCATTTACCCAGTTTTGTCAATCCCTTAAATCAGGGGATTTGATAAACTCTAACATTTTTTGGACTCTTTATTCTATAATTGGATTACTCATTGTTTTGGGGATCACTTATCTTCTAGAACTTACCATAGGCCCATTATTTCTTTAGCCTACTTGTTTGCAGCCCATCGGTCCCTGGCCCATCGGTCCCTGGCCCATCAGTCGTCAGCCCATCAGTCCTATGGCCCATCTATGTTGGGCCATGAATTTTTTAACTATTATACAGGCCCCTGAGGTTATGGGCTTGATATCCTTTTTAAAGCCCATGACCTTCTCTCTCTATAAAAACCCACACTTCTTCATTTCATTCCTCATTTTATACTTTGCAATTTTCTGCTCTCACCTCTCTCTTCCTTAGCTCTTCATCCCTGGGATTTATTTCTTTGCCATTGTCGCCGTCCTTTTCGTCGGTCATTTTAGATCTATTAGAAACCTGTTGCTACTCAAAGCTTTTATGACTCTTCATTCACCAGCTAAGTAAGTCGATCGGTTTTCTTTTCTTCTTCTTTCTTTAATTTTCACCTCTACCCCCTTCTGTCTCTTCTACCTTTCTTGACACCATGCCCGACAGTGACGATACCCGGTCAATAGAGGAAGTAGTTTTGTCCTCTACTTCGGGCACTAATCCTACTAGTAGTGACAGTCCCAAGTCCACTCGTAAAAGAACCAAAAAGACAACTCCTCAAAGTACCGACCTCCCGGGTTCATCGACGTCTGAACATGTGAATCCTAAGCCCACCGAACCATTTATAGCGGCCCCACTAAAAAGAGTTTGACCGGAAATAGACGTTAAGCACCTTCGGGCTGAGACCCGAGTACCTGGGGATGTTGATGTATCCCCTTACCCAGGTTACCTTGACTTCACCCAGAATCAGGGACTAGCTGCCGGTAGCATTCTGCTATCGGCATCTCATCTTAGGGTTTTAAGGTTTCCCCTTCACCCCTTCTTTCACTACGTGTTTTTCATGCTAGGGTTGCATCCTCTTCAACTAAACCCGAATAGCCTTAGGATCATGTCCATGCTCCTGTTGTACAATAGGGATATGGACCTAAACTTAGGTTTAGCTGACCTTCTCCTTTGTTATTTTTTTTAAAATTCCCGAGCGAGTAAGGGTAGATACAACCTTTTCCCTTTCCAAGGTCGTAGCATATGTACCGATACCAAAAAATCAGATAAGGGATGGAAGGAGAGAATGGTAGTAGTGAGCGGCAACTGGTCTTACCCTTTCTCGCGTATATTCCCTATCCCTAGAGTCTTCGGTGCTATTCGTCTGCCCATCTACCATCCCCTTCATAAAGTCTCATGTCTTTATGAACATTGTAATCTTCATCGGGGAGACTACGCCTATAAATTCCTGGGCTACGAAGATAGGGACCTTCCCCTTACTTTCATAAAACAACGCATAAGCCTCCTGAAAACCCATATCTAGGGCAAAGCTCGATTAGCTATTGATCTGCTGACTTTGGAAAATCTTGAGTCGATTTCTAATTTGGGCGCTGCTGTTGACAAGATGGACTTGCCTGACAAACCCCTTTCTGCCAGAATTCCTCATGTCCCCGAAGGGGTTACTCTTGTGGATGTTGTGCCATTATCCACAACACCTCCTGCAACTTCGGTACCGCCTCTTGTTCAGAGCCCGATAGTGCCACCTGCACAGAAAACGACAACTCCACCCCCGCCTCCTGAAAATCCTTCAACTATCAGGACTCGGTCTAGTACAGCGGGTGGAGTGGCTAATAAAAGGGCCAGAACTCAAGTTGAGACTGTTTCTTCAAGCAAGACCCCTATAGCTCCTAAATCATCCCAATCCTTGATTCCCTGGGGGCCAAAGTTCCTTTTGACAGACGGGACACCGGTCTGTGCCGACCAAATCACCCTTAATCAGCCAGAAGCCCTTCGGGCCATGGCCAAGGGGGTCTGGACTCCAGCTGACAAGGCTGCCCAGAACAAAATCACCAGAACTGATCTGGCCAAGAAGACTTCCATAATGGTTATGGAGGTAAGAACTTTGTTCACTCTTTTTATACTTAATATATTTGTTGCTTGCATTTTTCGTGTAATAATCGTTTCCTTACTATGCAGCTTCTCTATGGCGTCCAGGCCTACAACAACCTGTTGGAGGCCGACGTCAAAGAAATGGCCGGCATGAAAGCTCAAATAAAGCAGAATGACACCCATCGGGTTTCTCTAGTCAAGGAGGCAGATGGCCTTCGCCAGACCATCTCCGAGCAGAAGACTCTTTTGGAAACCGGTGAGGCGGAGAAGCGGGCCTTGACTGCCGAAAAGCTGGTCCTGGCTGCTGAGCTGGAAGAAGCAAGGTCAGCTAATAGGAAGTTGGCAACCGAAAAGGTGGAGTCAGAGAGACTCCTGGCAGAATCATAAAAACTGTTAGATCTTGAACGGGCCAAGGTGGAAGTGTGCCGTTTAGGGGGTCTTGACATGTATAATCGATACTGCGTCATCTGTGATCTCCGATCGTCCAGGGCTTGGCGAAGGAGGCATGAAATGGAACACATTCCTCTGGAGGCTTGGGAGTTCAAGACCGCAGAGGAGTTTGATGCCCATATAGGAGTGGTGATGCCCTACGACAACTCTTCTGCTTCTGAAAACGAAAAGAAGTTTGCTGCCATTTTGAAGGGAGAAGAATATCATCCTCCTACTCAGTAGTTTTAGGCTTTAAGTTTTATCTGCACTTGCCCTTTCTGAAAGGGCACTTTTTGTATTTCAACTTGTTTATTAATGAGAATAATTTTCCTCATCTTCAATATTTATTATGTTCTTATTACATTTGTAGTGTTTACACTTAACGTTTTATGAAACAATTGAGCCTTCTGGCATCTGGCCCCTGAGGCTTTGCCATTATCCTCTGGCAAAATCGCGTTTTGAAGTCAACATTTAGGAAAATTTTAATAAACATAAAGCCTTCGGGCATTTGTCCCCGGAGGCTTGATTTCATCCTCTGGTTAGTTCAAATCAGGTTTGAACTCAAACACTTAGGAAAATTTTAATAAATATGAAGCCTTCGGGCATTTGGCCCCTGAGGCTTGATTTCATCCTCTGGTTAGTCCAAATCAGGTTTGAACTCAAACACTTAGGAAAATTTTAATAAACATGAAGCCTTCAGGCATTTGGCCCCGGAGGCTTGATTTCATCCTCTGGTTAGTCCAAATCAGGTTTGAACTCAAACACTTAGGAAATTTTTAATAAACATGAAGCATTCGGGCATTTGGCCCCTGAGGCTTGATTTCATCCTCTGGTTAGTCCAAATCATGTTTGAACTCAAACACTTAGGAATATTTTAATAAACATGAAACACTTGTATAAAAGTAGAATTTATCTTTATTGAGATGAACTTGAAAATCATGAAGTAGAGGTGCCGGACATCGGGCACAGATGCTTTGTAAAAAGGGGTGCCATAGTAAGGCACATTTTTATTTCTTAACTGGAAAAATAACTATCTAGGGATAATACCTCTTTAACCGATAAGCATTCTGAGAGTTGGACTCGAGGCGACCTGTCTCGTTCTTTCGAACCCGATAAGCGCCGCGCCCGATAACTTCAACAATTGTATGAGGTCCTTCCCATGTCTCTCGGAAATTGCCCACAATCCCAATCTTTCTTCTAAGTACCATATCGCCCACTTGGAATTCTCTTCTTTTGACTTTCTGATTGAATCGTGCCCTGACTTGTTGCTGATAGGTAGCTAGTCTTATCCCGGCGGCTTCCCTTATCTCTTCCAGGAGGTCCAGATCATGGGCCAGGTGCTGGTTATTTGGGCCTTCTTCCCATGCTTGACTCTTTAAAGTAGGTACCCTTAGCTCGGTCGGTATAACTGCTTCTGCCCCATAAGTCATGGCAAAAGGGGTTTCTCCAGTAGGCTACCTTGGAGTAGTTCGATAGAACCACAACACCCCAGGCAATTTTTCCAACCATGCCCCTTTTGCGTCTTCAAGTTTTTTCCTTAGTGTGTTAAAAATGGTTTTGTTTGTCCTTTCGGCTTGTCCATTCCTCTGTGGATAGCCAACGGAATAAGTGTTTTGATTGATCCCATGTTTTGCCAGGAATGCTTGAACCTTTCTATTATCCAGGTTGGTGCCATTGTCCATCGTTATGGTTCGTGGTAGACCGAATCTACAGATGATGTGGCTCCAGATGAACTTTATAACATGGCTGCCAGTTATGGCGGGATATGCCTCGACTTCCACCCATTTCATAAAATAATCGGTAGCCAAGAGAACATGCGTGGTACATCGTATTGCCTGCGGAAGAGGACCCACTATATCCATACCCCATCGGGCAAAGGGGGTGAGGAACAATTGTTGGGTTCAGGAGCTCCGGCGGTGGATGAATGACATCTCCATGAAATTGACACTTTTTGCAATGTCGGGTGTAGATCTCAGCATCCCTTGCTAGGTAGGGCCAGAAGTACCCCTGGGTGAGAACTTTATGAGCTAGGGACCTTCCTCCGGAATGATTGCCACAAGCTCCTGCATGAATCTCCTCCATGACCGCCGAAGCCTCGGAGGGGGTGAGACATCTCAAGTATGGTCCGGAGAAAGACTTCCTGTATAGTTGGCCGTTGTAGAGGGCATATCTGGATGCCTTCATTCTTATCTTCCGGGCTTCTGATTTTGACTCAGGCAATGTACCAAATCTCAAATAATCTACTATCGGATCCATCCAACTCGGTTCCCATGGGATAACCATTACTTCTTCGGGGGGTTCCAAGCTGGATCGGGCGATAACGTCTATTGGTACAGTGCGAGTCATACTTTCTCCTGCCGTGGAGGCTTGGTTAGCCAAATGATCTGCTACGGAGTTATCTCCTCTGGGAATCTATTCAAAGTTTATTTGCTGGAACCCTTCAGCCTCCCTTAGAACCAAATTCTTGTATGCTTCCATCTTCGGCTCTCGGGTTTCATACTCCCCATTTAACTGTCGTACGATTAGGTGGGAATCACTTCGAACCTCTGCTTTCTGCACTTGAAGGCTTCGGGCCAACCAAAATCCTGCAAGAAGGGCCTCGTACTCGGCTTCATTGTTAGAGGCTGGAAATTCGGTGTTACGAGTACTACTCTGATCCCTGCTTCGTTGATGTTTGATGATCCGTCCACGAACACGACCCATAATCCAGGCTCACATTCTTCTACGGAGTCTGCCGTTTTGGTTTCTAACAGGAAGTCAGCTACTACCTATCCTTTGATGGCCGTTCGGGGGACATAGGTTATATCAAAAATCCCGAGTTCAATCGCCCATTTTGATACTCTCCCTGATAACTCAGGCTTTGCCATTATAGATCTGATCGGAGTTAAAGTAGGCACTATGATCGGGTGTGCTTCAAAATAATGCCGAAGGCGTCGTTTAGCATTGATCAGTGATAATACCAGTTTTTCTTGCTTTGAGTAACGGGTCTCCGCATCGGCAAGGGCCTTGCTGGTGTAGAAGACTGGTGTCTGGTACCCTTTGCCCTCCTTGACTAGAGCGGCGCTGGTATACGTTGCGGATATGGCTAGATATAGGTGTAGCGGCTCATCGGCTTCTGGGGTTGCCAATATCGGGGGATTTGCCAAGTAACTTTTGAGTCATTTCAGGGCCTCCGCTTGCTCTGGCCCCCAGACTTCTCCTTTTTCCGCCTTTATTGCTTGAAAGAATGGCTTACACCGATCGGTTAGCCGAGAGATGAAACGACTGAGGGCCGCTACTCTCCCGGTTAGTACCTGGATCTCCTTTCGGGATTTTGGCTCTGCTGACTCTACAAGAGCTTTGACTTGCGCCGGGCTAGCTTGTATTCCTGTTCGATCAACTATGTGCCCCAAAAACTGGCCCGAGGACACTCCGAAAGAACACTTGGACGGGTTGAGCTTCATATTGTACTTCCTGAGGGTGTCGAACACCTGCTGTAGATCGGTTAAGTGGTCTCCTTTCGCCTTGCTTTTCACCACCGTGTCATCAATGTAAGCTTCTATGGTGGATCCCGTCATTCCTTGGAACACCCTTCTGACCAACCTTTGATAGGTAGCACCTACATTCTTTAGTCCGAAAGGCATAACTGTGTAACAAAATGTACCTGACTTAGTGATGAAGGCAGTTTTTTCTTGGTCCTTCGGATTCATTCTGATCTAGTTATACCCAGAATATGCATCCAGAAAACTCAGGCGTTCGAAACCCGCGGTGGCATCTACCATCTGATCGATCTTTGGTAAAGGGAAACAGTCTTTCGGGCATGCTATATTCAGATATGTGAAGTCTACACATACCCTCCATTTGCCGTTTTTCTTCTGGACCACCACAACGTTCGCCAACCAGGAAGGATACTGAACTCCTTTATGAATCCTGTTTGAAGAAGTCGATCAACCTCTTCAGCTATGATCTGGTTTCGATGGCCCCCATTCGCCTTTATTTCTATTTGACAGGCTTTGCGCTGGGATCCACATTTAGGGAATGTTGGGCTATTGATGGGTTGATGTCGGTCATGTCCATATGGCTCCATGCGAACATGTCAGCATTAGAACGGAGAATGGACTCCATTTCCTCTTTTTCTTGGGGACTGAGGCCTAAACCAACATAAGTAAATCTTTCGGGACAATCAGGGCAAATTTGAACCTCCAGAAGGGGTTAAACTGCTACTGGTGACCCCGAACCGCCCTCCTGTAATTGCTATTTGTCATCGGATGCCGCCTTGGATTGTGATCCTCGTTCCGGTTTCGCCTTTCTTTTTAGACTTTTCATGGTGACAGCATAACTAGGGATGTTCAGGACCGGTTCCGGTTCCGTCTGGAACCGGAACCAAACCGATTTTTTTGGTTCTTGAAAAATTGGAACCGGAACTGGAACCGGAACCGAAAGGGGAAGGAACCGAACCGAAACCGAACCGAAAAATCGGTTCGGTTCCGGTTCCTTCTATATTTATTTATTTTTAAAAAAAATCTCAATTTTATAAAATAATATAATTATAAACTAGAGTATTTGAATTAAAGCAAACCCAAAACCAAATATATAATTAGTGGAATAAAAAAAGTAGCTTGGATTTATATTGTTATTGAAATTAGTGGAGGTTTATTGCTAGTTTTTTTGGTTAATAATAAAAAAAAATATATTAAAAAAAAAAAACCGATTCCGGTTCCGGTTCGGTTCCGAGGGGCCGGAACTGGAACCGAACCGAAATTTTCGGTTCTTGGAATTTTGGTACCGGAACCGAACCCCTATGGAACTGAACTGAACCGCCGGTTCCGGTTCGGTTCCTGAACACCCCTAAGCATAACACTTCTTTGCTGCTACCTGATCACCCCTGATGTCGATCACGTCAACTCTGTTCGGGTCAATACATCGCATGACCTGATGCATGGTAGAAGGGACTCCGTGCATACGATAGATCCATCCCCTTCCCATGAGGAGATTATAGGAAGGTTTGACATCTACCACCACAAAATTCTCTCGGAACGTGCATCTTGCTGCCGTTACTAGTAGTTAGATCTCTCCCACTGGTTCCACTCTTCTGCCATCGAATCCTGCTATCGGGCTCCTGGAAGGGACTATCTCCCGGGGGGCTGATTTCCAATTTCTCAAAGGCCCACTTGGTGATAATATTGGCGTTGCTTCCTGGATCAACCATTACTCTCTTGATCAAGCAGTTGGAGACCATGAGGGAGATAATCAGAGGGTCATCATGGGGTGTTTGAATGTTCCGCATATCCGCAGAGGTAAAAATAATCCGGGCATCCTCTTTCGGGCTTCGGAACTCGCTGACTTCCCCAACCCTTCGCAACTTCTGGGCCTGTCGCATCTGGGATCTACGGGCTTCCTCCACTTCTGATCGACTGGGCCCTCCATGAACCATGTGAATGACCCGCACGGGTTGTCCCATAGCTCCCTTGGTAGGAGCATGCGACGCTTGATCTGATCGGGCTCCTTCCTTGGCAACATACTCGGTCAGTTCTCCTTTTGCTATCATGGCTTCCATTGCCTCCTGAGGCTTCTGTATTCGTTGGCGTGGTGCCCGTATTCGCCATGGAAGACACAATGTCTTGACATATCTCTCTGATCCATCGGCTGTCTGATGGGTGGTGGTGACCGATAGATTCCCTTGCCCTTTGTCTCATGGTACAACTTTGCCAGAGTCACTTTCAAGGGGGTAACCTTCTCCTCAAACCTTGGGCATTTCTCTGGGACCGGGAAAGGAGCAGGAGGAGCGCTCGGTCGCTTCCGGTCTGGTGCTCGATCCTTTACCCTGGAAGGTTCGGATGCCCTTGCCTCTACTGTTGCAAATGCGGTCCTTCTCTGTCGTATGGCCAACTCTTCTTCCATTCGGAGGTGCCCTTGTGCCCTGGAATTGAGCTCTCCAATGTCTGCAGGTGGCCTCTTGACCAGGGATTGATGGAACTTGGTTCCCGGGACCAGGGCCATTCTGAAGGCTTCGACAGCTGAGTGCTGATCGCAATTGTCAATTGAGGACATCTCCACGTTGAATCGTGATATAAAACTTTTCAGGGATTCGCCCTTCTCTTGAATCATGGTGAACAGACTGGAGATAGTCTTCTTTTGTCTTTTGTTACCGAAGTACTGGGCAATAAATAACTCGCAGAGTCTGAGCAAACTTCCGATCGATCGGGGTGGTTGCTTTCTGAACTACAGAAGGGCTGCTTCGGTCAGGCTGGTGGGGAAAACTTTGCAAAGTAAGGCCTCGTTCTCGTTGTAAACATTCATCTTGGTATGAACGTGGTAAATGTGCTATGTTGGATCTTTCGTACCATTGAACAGGGTGAACTTCGGTAATCTGAACCTCTTCGGATAGGGCATACTGGTGATCGAGATGGTGAATGGTGTCTGAACGGCGTCTATGGATGCCTCAGATGCCAGATCGATTGGGGTCTGTAGCTTCAGATCTTTAAGCACGTCCCGCTGGAATCTGGACATGATTTCCTCCAGCTTTTTCATGGTCAGGACCTCTTCAGGGTTACGTACCCCGAGAACCTGTAGCGATGACTCCGCGTGTTCTTCACGATCATTATGGGATCGAACGGGGAGATCGTCCTTGTCCGTCTGACGGCCTATAGATCGTTCATGCTGGCCGGACTGCTCATCGTTATGAACCTCCTGTGGGTTCTGTAGTTGAGCCAGTTTTGCCACTAGTTCAAGGTTCTGCCTCTCTAACTCGGCAGTCCTCTTCTCTAAGACTCGTCTGATCGGATCTTCTGGATTTTGGCCCCCGTTTGGAGGTAATTCGGTCTGTTGTGAACGTGTGACCGCCATTGATGATAGGAATCTTAGCTTTTTGTAGACAGTGAGAAGCTTATTGAAAAAGATTTCAATAATAGAGTTTTCCCACAAACGGCGCCAATTATGTAAATCCAGAAAAACTACACAATAATAATTAGGGTTTAAAAAAATTGGATCCTTTCTCATTCATCAAAGTCATCTATTTATACATAATTGTGGTAAATGGGTTAAACCCATTTACCCAGTTTTGTCAATCCTTAAATTAGGGGATTTGATAAACTCTAACATTTTTTGGACTCTTTATTCTATAATTGGATTACTCATTGTCTTGGAGATCACTTATCTTCTAGAACTTACCATAGACCTATTATTTCTTTAGTCTACTTGTTTGCAGCCCATCCGACTCCGGCCTATCGGTCCCTGACCCATCAATCGTCGGCCCATCAATCCTATGGCCCATCTTTGTTGGGGTGTATCTCATTGCATCATACATGAATTTACATTTTGAATTTGTTAAATTTCAGTCTTCTTATAATAAAAAAATGTGAGGATTCAAAAATTAGCAAATTTATTACTCTCTAGTTATGTACTTATATTTCATTTTGGATTATTTTTGCGTTTGATTTTTTCACATGTTTATACATAGGATGGATATGGCATCATATTTATTCAGAAATATAAGTGAAAAGGAAAAAAATTATTTCCTATTATCGGGAAAACGAAGGAAAAAATATGTTAATTTGAATGAAAACACTTGCTACATGTCGACATTGAGTCATGACACCCTTGCTCGGCAGACCACCGAGTCCATGACGACGTGGCACTAAGCGAACCTAGTCATCCGCTCCTTCCTTGTTTACACATTCCATTTTCCCTCTCCATCTCACACCCTTCAATTCACTTTCCAAGAGAGAGAAAGCGCGCGGTTATGACGAAGCTCCTCCACGCCTCTCACTTCACCACCACCATCCACCGCCGTGGCGCCGCCGCCGCCTCACTCTCCAAATGCTCCCACCTCCTCCTCCCCCTCACCTCCTCTCTCTCTCCTCACCGTCCTTTCTCTCTCTTCAATCCCCTCTCTAAACCCCAACCTCTCCTCCACTCTCCCCTCACTTCGCGCCACCACCGAAACCTCTCGATTCGAGCTTTCGATTCTTCACCCGAGCAGGTCAAAGAAGCCGATTCCGCTGAGCCTAGGTCAGAGGACGGCAATGGAAGTGTCACTGCAGGCTCTTCCGATGAGTATCCGAGCGGCGAGTTCGAGTTCCAAGAGTTCGGTCCGTGGAAGAGCTTCGTCGTTAAGCTTCGGATGCTGATTGCGTTTCCTTGGGAGCGCGTTCGCAAGGGCAGTGTTCTCAACATCAAATTACGCGGCCAGGTTTTCATTTTCACACCAGAAAGTGTTTATACCGAAGATGAATTTAGGCGATTTTGAATCATTGCTTTGCGTTGAATACTTGCTTCGTTTATCACTTAATAGCTTGATTCACCATTTTTATATCTCCTGTTTTGATGTATATAACTAGTTTTCATAACGTCAGATTTAATTTTATTTACTTCGCATTTTTAGGCAATATTGATTCATTGTGTTGAATACTTGCTTCATTTATCTCTCAACACCTTGATTCAGCAGTTATATGTCATGTTTTGATGTATATACTAGCTTTTATAAAATTTCCGGTTAATTTAATTTATTTATTATTTATATTTTTTTATATGTAGTTTACATCTTTAGGCAATTTTGATTGATTGCGTTAAATACTTGCTTTGTTTATCTAATAGCTTTTTTCAGCATTTTTATGGCATATTTTGATGTATATAACTAGTTTTTAATATTATAACGTCAGATTTTAATTTATGTGTTTTTATAAGTTTTATTTTCATTGATCGGCACACTGTATTGATATAGTGTTTATGCAATTGAAAACTAACAAAATCGTTTGGAGTTCTAAATGAGTGGATTTACAAAATTGGAGCCTGATTAATGATGAATAATTTTGTATTTAACTTAGAGAATTTTTTTTTTGATAAGTAAGTAATTTATAAAAAACCCATTCAAAAGGGGAATGCATCCCAAATACAACGACCCCTAGGGGCCAAGAGAACCCATAAACTCAATTTTCTCATCTAAAGAGCTACAATTGCGCACTTCCACCCAACTAAAAAGACAGAAAATAAAAACATCTTTTAAAACCCTCGCAGGGGACTCAACACTCTCAAAGCAACGCCTATTGTGTTCCATCCATATCGTCCACCAAAGGCAAAGAGGAGCCACCCTCCAGAAAAGACGTACGTGCGAGCCAATCGACACGCTCCTCTAAGAAAGCAAAACATCCCGAGACAGGCATCACCCAATGAAACACCAAATAAACATAACAGAAAACACCAGCAATCATAGACAAAAGGACAATGCAAAAGAAGATGATCAATGGATTCCCCATCTTGATTGCACAAAAAACACCGATTGACTAAAAACATGCCACGTCGTCGCAACCTATCCAAAGTTAGAATCCGACCCCACGCCGCCGACCATGTGAAGAAAGTGACCTTGAGAGGGGCCTTCGAACGCCAGACCGCCTTCCAAGGGAAATGGTCGTTCGTCCTCGGCAAGAGACAATGGAAAAAGGAAGAGACTGTAAAGAGTCGTGAAGTAGTCGCCTTCCAAACCAATGCATCCGGTCCACCACATATAGTCAGTGAGTATAATAATTCCAAGAACACAGAAACCTCCTCCAACTCCCAGTCCTGAAAGTGCCGCACAAAATTGACGTCCCACACTAACGTCCTGGTATCAAGATGATAACAGTCGGCTACTGAAGCATGACGATGCCGAGCGATCCTATAAAGCTTTGGAAACGAGGACTCCAAAGAACCCGCACCACACCACCAATCCGACCAAAAACAAATACCACGACCATCCCTAACTCTAATGCTGGTGAATGAAGCAAAAAAGTCCCATCCCTCTCGGATGTCCTTCCACACCCCCACACCTCGCCGACACCTAACCTCCTCAGAACACCAACCGCCTCTAATCACGCCATGACGACAAGCAATCACCCTTCTCCATAAACGGTCCCTTTCCGTCCCGAAGCGCCATAACCACTTTCCCAACAGAGCCTTGTTGAAAGGCAACACACGACGAATACCCAAACCTCCGTCCTGAAAAGGCCGACAAACAACTTCCCACCGAACCAAAGGGACAGAGTGATCCTCCTTACAACCACCCCATAAAAACTGTCGCTGAATCCTCTCAATCCGCTGAGCCACACCGGTAGGAATCCGATAAAGTGACAAAGCATACGTGGGAAGATTGGATAGCGTGCTCTTCACTAAAGTAAGTCTCCCGCCCTTAAAAAGATACTGCCGTTTCCAACCTGCAAGACGCCTTTTCACCCGGTCCATTACCGAGCCCCAATATGTATGACGCTGCCCGGAGGATCCCAAAGGCAAACCCAAATACACCGTAGGAAGCTGATCCGCTCTACACCCCAACGCTGAAGCCAAGTCAGACACATTGTCCACCTTACCCACCGGGTACAAAGAACATTTGCTAGTATTAATCTTCAGACCAGAAACTGCCTGAAAACAGATCAATACACATCGGAGATACCGCAACTGCATCACATCCACATCACAAAATACTAAAGCATCATCGGCGAATAATAAGTGTGAGACATCCTCAACCTGAGAAGCGACATCACCCACCCTGAATCCGCGTAAAAGTCCCAATCCGGTGGCTCTAGTCATCATCTGGCTAAAAGCCTCCATAACTACAATAAAAAGGAGTGGTGATAGAGGGTCACCCTGTCTCAAACCACGAGAACTCCCAAAAAAACCGGAAGGTGACCCATTCACAATCACAGAGAAGCGAACCGAAGATATATAAAAACGAATCCATTTACGCCATCTCGCCCCAAAACCCAATCTCTCCATCATATACAAAAGAAAATCCCAATGCACATGGTCATATGCCTTTTCCACATCCAACTTCACCAAAACCCCCGGAATACCACTCTGCAACCTAGCGTCCACCATCTCGCTAGCAATAATGGTAGAATCCAGAATCTGGCGACCCCCAATAAAAGCATTCTGAGAATCGGATATGACACCATCCAGAACACTGCGCATCCTAGATGCGAGAACTTTCGCAATCAACTTGTACACACACCCCACAAGGCTAATTGGTCTAAAATCCTTAATGTCCTTCATCTCTCCTTTTTTTTGGGAGAAGAGAGATAAAAGTGGCATTAAGCGATTTCACAAAACAACCCTTCTCATGGAACGTACAGAAAGTGGCCATCACCTCTTCCCGAACAACAGGCCAGCACTCCAACAGGAACCGCATTGAGAACCCATCCGGACCAGGGGCTCTGTCACCATTGCATTGCTTCAACGCCTTAAGAACCTCGTCTTCAGTGAACGAAATCTCCAACCTGTCACGGTCCCCCTCATCAATAACATCAAAAGCAAGTCCATCCAGATTCGGTCTCCAACTCTCGCTTTCGGTAAACAACCTCTGATAATACGGGGGAATCCCCGCACGAATCTCCTCCTCAGTCACGAACAGAGAACCCTCCACAGTTAAACTCCCAATAAAGTTCTTCCTCCTCCGTGCATTTGCCGAGCGATGGAAAAACTTGGTATTCCGATCCCCTTCCTGTAACCAAACAGCTCGAGATTTCTGTCTCCACGATATCTCCTCTTGAATTGCAATCTCCTCAATATTAGACAGACATTGTGCCCTCCTAATACGCATGCTCTCATCCACCCCCCACTCAAATCAGCTATATCAATATCATCAATCTCTGCCAGCAGCACATTCCTACGCCACACAATGTTGCCAAAAACCTCTTTGTTCCATGAAATGAGAGATGCCTTCAAACCTCGCAATTTTGAAGCTAACACATAGCTCGGAGAACCTGATCCGACCGGAGAAGCCCGCCATTCAGCCATCCGCTGCTGAAAGTCCCCTGCCCTGAGCCACATATTCTCGAACATGAAAGGAGATTTTCCTGAAGAGATACCCCCATAATCCAGAAAGATAGGAACATGATCAGAAGTAAATCTGGTGGCAATAGTCTGAATAACACCCGGAAAATGCTCATCCCAATCACCGGATACCAAAAACCTGTCAATACGTGAATAAGTCGGTGTCGCCCTACCACTGGACCACGTAAAAGACGCCCCACTGAGAGGCAAATCATGTAGCGACTGTCTGTCAATGAACTCTGAGAAATCAGTCATCGCCCTAGTCCATCGTCCCCCCGTAGATCTCTCCGCAGGCGTCCGGACCACATTGAAATCCCCACCCACACACCAAGGTAACTCCCACACATGCCTGATATCACTGAGTTCCTCCCACAACTCCGACCTCCCCACATCATCCCCGGGCCCATAAACACCTGAGAATACCCAGCCAAAACCATCCTCCACCGTTGAGAAAGCGCATGAGATCGAAAACCGACCTATACGCGTATCCCGTAAAGAGACCCATCTCCTATCCCATAACACAATCACACCTCCCGAGGCTCCACAAGAAGCCATGAACACCCATTCCACAAACCGATTACCCCACAAGCTTCGAATCATTCTATCATTCACCGCTTCCAACTTTGTCTCCTGTAAACAAACAACATGTGCATTCCAGTTCCCAAGAGCCAATCGAACAATCTTCCTCTTTTCCGGGCAATTTATGCCCCGAACATTCCATGATACTAGACGTAGCAACATGATAAACAAATTAAATCTCCTCGCCCCTCCGTCTTCCTCCTCCCCTTTCCCCTTCGGTACCCCTGGAGCCACTCCCACACCCATCATAATTTACCGTGCATACCAAATTTCGCAACTCTCTCTCACCCTTCCAGTATGACGAAGGTCGATGGACCACCACTGCCCTATCCATGGTACACTTCTCATCCACCGAATCCTTCACCAAATCCAAAATAAGCTCTTCTCCTTCCTTATTGTGGATTCCAAACTTTACCCCTACCAATGACGCAACATTCACAACATTCTCCTTGACCCAATTAACCGAATTCAGTTCCGAACAATCAACTGCAACTGGTAACACATTTTCCAGAACCTCCATATTGTCCAACTCCTTGCATAATGTCGACCTGCCGCCCTCCGAAACCACCGATAATACACTAGGAACATCATCACCTTTAACTTCACTGTCCTTCATCACCACAGACCTCTCAACACTGTCAGAAACAACACCTTCATTGCCTGTTGAATAACTCCATTCACTGCCAGACTCAAACTCCCCCACCGACGACATATCAGACGTAGAATTTATTCCATTACCCATTGACTTAATCACAGCATCATTATTCAGACATACCACTCCTCCTTTGTCGGCCCAAGCATATAGTACATCCCAGAGCAAACATTTAAACCACACCCCTGCTTCGTCAACAATAGCAAAGGGCTAACGCATCTTCTCTTCCCTTTCACGTCCCCACTTCTCTGCAAGGAGCTAGGTCCCATACCATCAAAAACAAAGCGCCGCGCCATTAAACCCCTTCGCGACATGCCCCTGACTACAGCCACCTTCTGTCGACGACACGAACCAGTCACCAGACCTTCGTCAACCCCATTCCCCCTTTTAACAACAACGTCGTTCGACGACCCGCCAACCATTGTAACCGGAATTAAATTCCGATCCGAACCCTTGCCATCGCGGGTCAAAACAGGCACAAAATGGTTCGGATCCGGGTCGGACTCCATACCCAGATCCACATCGCATGGGTCCCTACCGGGTTGACCTAACTCCAGATCCTCCACACCCGAATCATCCATCCTATACCCTGACCCAGTAGGATGGGCATTAACCTTACATATAACAGCAGGCCTATTATTATAATGATCAAGGCCTGTACCACCAACACCATCACACCCAGCAAGCCCACCATGAACCTGACCCATCATTAGACCCATTGGCCCAATACCCTTATGAGCAGAACGTGGCCCACCCCTTGCAGCCCACTTGCCAACCCTATTTGCGCCGTATAACATCTTTTTTGTTTCATTGTTTTTGTAATTTGAAACCAGCTGTGTCCCCCTTGTGTCCCCCCACCATCCAGCATCACCACGTGCCTCACCACCACCTCCCATCACACGTGCCTTCATCAGACCCCTGCTCCTGTGCGAAACACGCGCTTCTTCCTCCGTCATACATCGCCTGTCACCAATACCAGTCATCCCCTTCCTCTCCCAAGACTTGTAAACCTGCTTCGCCGCCGGACCATACGATCACAGGGAAGGTTGAGCATACCCTCGATCGGCCGCAACCCATCGGCGAATCTCCAGACCTTCTCTCCACCCACTCGATTGTAACGCCAGCCACTCCTTCCTCCGAAAAACCAGATTACCGAAGCCCCCTTCCAGACATTGAGTCGTCGCCACCACCGCCGACGGCGTGTCGTCCACCACTGCGATACGAAAGCATACAGCGTCATCGTGGATGAAAATAAAAGGAGGACTGGGTCTACCAACAGCCACAATGATGGCCACATTATCAGGTTGGTGTGGATCCAGCTTCTCCAACCCTCTATATCCACCACACAAGTCCCCCACTCTTTTGAATAATTGTAGACAACAGAGATGCAAGGGAATCCCTTTTAGAAAGATACGACGAACGTCACTCCTTTGCCATGGCGCCACCGCCCCTACTCCGTAGGACCATGCATCCAATACCATTCGCCTATCACCCCATTCGCGCCGACCATAAACTAGCACCTTCATAGCCACCTCCTTCGATGGAAAACGAAAAAGATAGTAACCATTGTTGAGCAGAGCAACCGAAAAACCCGACGCCACTTTCCACACTCTCATAGCCCATTCCTTCACCTTATCCAGCTCTTCCTCCACTAAGTCTTCAAATCGGCCCACCAAACACGAGCGAAGGAACTCTTTTCTCCGGCAAATGGACTCCTCGTCAATGTAAAGCGACGGGCCTCTCGGCGGATTCGCCTCCTTAACCTCGCCACCCCAAAAGAACGTAGGGAGCGCGGCGGCCTCCATATAGGATCGCATCACATAGACCAATAACAAGGAAAAGAGTTTAAGGTGTATGCTATAACTTAGAGAATTGGGCTAACAGAAATAATTAGAAGCTACACAAATTGATTCAACAGACGGTTTTAAAAATGCTTTGAGGCGGATGGTGATTCAATACCTTTAGCTGTGTACTGGAACATTATATGTTTTCCTTCATTTTTAGGCATACATATCTCTTTTAAATACGAAATCTGCTTAGGATAATTTCTGAGATTAAAATACAAATTGAGGCTTGATGAGCATTAGTGAACCCCCTTTGATAAGTAATGTTTCCTTCAAAAAAAATAAGCTTTGTACAACGTTGATTTTCCCATTCTACTGTGTCTAGGAGGAGCTGATTTAAGCCTTAGCCCGGCTTCTACTTTCAGCCGATGCCTTTCTAGTCAATGCTCGTCACCTCAGAGTCTATAGCCATTTTTTCTTTCTTTCATGATTTAGGGTTTAGCCTTGCCCTTAATCAGTGTCAAAGTGAGTGAATATCATAAGCACAAACTGAAAATCTTGCCCTGCATACCCAAGATGTTGTCTAACCTGTAGTTCATAAAAAATCTAGATCCTAAAAATAGCTCTTATAAACCATATCCTTTTGGTTAATTTTAGGAGTGCAATATACATGAGAACTGGGAACAAGATTTAGTATCTGTGGTTTATTTGTTCACGGTGCATGGTTGTCTTAGACTGTCATTATTCGCCTTTTGGCTCCTTAAGCCATTGAAAAATTCATTTTGTTTGCAATGTCCTGCTACTATATTTTGCTGCAGTGAAGTGATTTGGAGGCCTGCAATGTGCTTGAAATGGTGACAGTGATTTAAAATAGTTAATAGTAATTGTTCCCTTTTGTTAATCATCATCACGGTTTGAAGGTGGCTGTCTATATATTTGAGGACAAAAGATGACTTCTTTTATTTATTTTTTTCTTTTTCTTTTTCCCTGATAAGTCGAGAACAATAGATATCTGATTGTGCATTAAGTATTTTATTCACAGCAGTTCAGATCCATGGGACTAGGAACGTGTACTCTTTTGGAACTTGCTGAGTCTAACTTCTTTTAGTGAAGTCATCCACTTTATTTTTATTTATGAGGTTTGACATCTTCATCTGGTAATGGAGTTGAGAATTATTTACTCTTTTTTATCTTCAGATATCTGATCAGCTAAAGAGCCGTTTCTCTTCAGGATTATCTCTGCCTCAAATTTGTGAAAATTTCATAAAAGCAGCATATGATCCTCGTATCTCTGGTATATATCTCCACATTGAACCCTTGAGTTGCGGTTGGGGCAAAGCTGAAGAAATTCGGAGGCATATACTGAACTTCAAAAAATCAGGTAGCGTTGTTGTTTCATGGTATCACTTGCAGTACTTGGTAAAATTTTGCTCAAGGTGAACCCCCTGACCATCTTTGAGCTGTTCAACCACTGAGGTAATAATAAGCTACTAGACCCTAGAAATCGGATATGCAAAATCCTTATGCATCATCATTCTTAAATGTGCGGCACGTATAAATCCCTAATCACAAAACGCCAGCAATTTTTGTAATAGATGCATTTTTGGTGCAAATGTCTGTGAACAGAGTTGGGGGTTGTGCATATCCTTCTACTCACTTGCACATTAATCCATATTCATGCGTGACCATGCTAGACTTTCTTCATAGTGAGCATTATATTTGTAGGCTTCATGTCATTATTTTCATGTTCATTCTCACTTTTCTAACCTGAGATTTCAACCTTGTTTCTTTCTGGTGGGACTAATTTTTTATATGAAAGTTCCTATAGGAAAGCCGGTTCTTAAGTCACTGAATGCAGTCTCCTGAAAATAGCTCATTAATTCAACTCCAAGGTTTCACCTTTTTCAATTTGAGTATTCTGGTGATATGATTTGAGTATTCTGGTGATATGTAGGTAAATTCATTGTGGCTTATGCCCCCGCTTGTGGAGAGAAAGAGTATTACCTTGGTTGTGCGTGTGACGAGCTATATGCTCCTCCAAGTGCTTATTTTTCTTTGTTTGGTTTGACAGTTCAAGCCTCGTTCCTTGGAGGTATGTTGATGCTACTTTTTCACGAAATAGATTCTGTGTGCATTAGACAACCATCAGATATCTAGGGGTCATAACATGATATTTATTGTGAATTACGCATGGGGGGATTCAGAAATTAGCTGCTTCATTGCTCCACCGAGGAGGATTTACTTCCCACACTCATATTCATGTTGACTTGGTTATTAATGATAGAAACTGTGATGCTTATTGGTGGTATTTATGTATGCTTCTTTTATACTGGTTGCTATATCACAAATTGCTTGGTTTAAGCTACTTTCATGTTCTTAATTGCGTTGTTACAGAGACGTGACAAAGCTCATTGGTTGATTTCGGTGCGCAAAAATACATTTCATGTTCCTTATTTCTCGGGATTTATTGTAGACATAGCACGAAGAAGAGTTGATGAATTCTTATTTTCGTCCTTTTATAGTATGGGAATTCTAGAATTTGATTGCACTGGTGCTCTAAAGTTCTGCTTCAGTGTTGAAGAGTTTTCATCAAGCTGTAATGTCACATGCCCAAAGCTGGCTGCTACCCTGCTCCATATGCTCAACTAAATGTGCCGCAATTCTTCCTTTATTTTCTTCAACCTTGACATTCCCACTGATTTCTGTCTTTTCATGTGCATGTGGATTCCTTCTTTCAGTGCAATATATTTTACTCTGTTAACTAGCCACCCTAATTTCTGCAGTTGGCAACGAAGTCCATCCTACCAGCGACTTTCTGTTTGTTTTACTTCCACTATGAATCTTGCTGAATCTATTTTCTTAATAGCTTACTGGAAAGGTTTGGTGTTGAACACAACAAAAGCTTTAAAAGGATAACCCAAGGAAACTATTGACTTAGACTCAATAAAATGAGTAGAGTTTGTATGGACTTGAATTTTAAGTAATAGACAAGAAAAAATCTGAATCCCTACTTCGGCAGAAAAAACCCTTGTGTCAAAAGCTTATATCACTTGTGACACTTTGACTGAGATGTCAGTCTCTTGAACAAGTGCTTTTAGAGCGACGAAATTATCAAGATTAGTCATTGTTCTTGAGAAGTCTCTTGTTTACTTGTACTTGCGCATAAGTCGCACAATTCGTTTAATCAGGTGTCGCTCTGACCTCCGCTTAAGCTCTCGCTTGCCTTTCCATGTGCGCTCTCGCTCCCTCTTCCACTACGTGTGACTTAGATTTTCCCTTTTGAGCTCCCGTTCTCGTACCCACTCTGTGCAACTTAGTAAAGCTTCAAGAGGATAAAGATCTTGGGCCATATTCAAATTATCATCTCTTTTCAATATATTGGAGCTTTATAATAGTTGTGAGTCGTGACAAGCTGCATTACATTGACTCAAGTACGTATGTTGGGTATCCGTTGGACTTATTAAATTCTGCAACTCAGTAATGTGGGAATACAACTAAACTTCCAAATTATATATTTTTTATTCTATTTTCTAACTACACTTAACCAAGAATTTTCCTAATTGCATCAATTAAGTAAAGTCTATTGCTCCATTCTGGTCTATCTAAAGCTAACACCTCAGTTGAGCAATTTGTTCTCGTATCTTTCATTACTAACTCCACTCCAGTTAATTTTGGTCTTTCCTTTCCCCTATCTCTCTCCTCTAGTGATCCGAGGCTTTTCAATTTTCACATGTTTTGGAACTTTAATGTATATAATAAACTTGAGTAATTGGACATGCAAGTTCGCTACAAATGATGTAAACTATCCTATATCCATCTCCAACCGTGGTGTGTTGGGAATGGGCACTTGCAATCTTATGTGTCTAGGTTGTGACTTTTATGATATGCCCGTCATAATTGTCACGGAAATACTTCACATAATATTGTCTCCTGTCAGTTGATCACAGTTGCTGATTTATAAGCATGTCTTTCCTTATTCACCTTGTGTGTAAAGAGGAGTCTGTGCGTAACGTAGGGTTTATACTTCTTTATTAACTGGAGTTGTGTGGGATCAATTTATTTTGCAGGAGTTCTTGAGAAAGCTGGAATTGAACCACAAGTGGTAAGGATTGGTAAATATAAAAGTGCTGGAGATCAGCTTACGCGCAAAAGCATGTCCAAAGAAAATTGTGAGATGCTGACAGCATTGCTTGATAACATCTTTGGGAATTGGCTGGACACAATTTCTCTTTCCACAGGTGCTTGGGTGCTTTTTTTTAATTTAATTTTATTACTTTTTTAAGATATGAAACTTAATTTATTGGGTTCCTAAATTCTCTCACAGGAAAGAAAATAGAAGAAATTGAGAATTTCATCAATGAAGGAGTGTTCCAATTAGAAAGGCTGAAAGAAGGTGGCTGGATAACAGATATAAAGTACGATGATGAGGTACCTACAATGGTTCCAACTGAGATTTTTGGTAGCTCTTTCGCTGCATAACAGTTTGTGCTGTTACAGTTGAAATTAATTTTGGACTTCCATGTAGAATGAGATTGCACTTTTCATGAGGGTATTGTTAACTACCAACTACTCTAAAAGCTTAAGCTATTAGAGAGGGTGTAACTTAAATATTTTATATCCTTTAACACGCTCCCTCACGTGTGGCCTTCAAGTCCAACAACAATTTCAACAAAGGGTGGCGGTGAGGTTTGAACACGAGACCTTTGGCTCTGATACCATGTTAATTTTGAGAGAAGAAATTTTTTATTGTATTTTGTGTGTATTGTAACAGTACATAAAGGACCTATATATATAGGCTGAATATACAAGCATGTTTAATAAGAAACCGATGCGGGACACAACTATCTATTACTAACACATAATTAGAGCACCTAGAATCTTCCAACAATAATTGTGTGCTTCAACACTTTCCCTCAAGCTGGATCAAAGATGTCCCTAATTCCCAGCTTGCAAATAGAAGACTTGAGAAGAAATGGTCCCACATGCTTGGTAAACACATCTGCAAGTTGATCTGTTGAACGAACAAAAACTGGAGCAATAGTCTTGGCTCTAACTTTTTCCATGATGAAATGAATATCAACCTCTATATGTTTAGTCATTTCGTGAATGACCGAGTCTGAAGATAACTGAATAGCCGATTTGTTATCACAATATAAGGTTGAAAGGGAAGAAGTCTGAAAACCAAACTCTCTAAGAATGGACTGAAGCCACATAACTTCACATGTCCCTTGAGCCATAACCCTGTACTATGCTTCTGCTGATGATCTAGACACAACTGATTGCATCTTGCTTTTCCAAGACAAGATGATTCCCATAGAAGGTGCAAATACTTGAAGTAGACCTTCGATCAGTCTTGGACCCTGCATAGTCCGCATCACTGAAACAAGAGAGCTCTGAGGTGTTGGTTGAGTCAAAGATTAGTCCCAGACCCGGACATGCCTTTGGATACCTCAGAATATGATAAACAACATCCATATGAGCAGTCCTTAGGAACGTGCATAAACTGACTCACAAGACTTACCGCAAATGTAATATTGGGCTTAGTGTTCGTAAGATAGATCAATCTCCCAACAAGTCTCTGGTACATGAAAAGATCAGGCAACGGGTTGCTAGATTCTACAGACAACTTTATGTTTGGGTACATGGGAGTAGAGGCTGGTTTGCATCCCGTCATCCCTGAATCACTTAGCAAATCCAAAACATACTTTCGCTGAGATAGAAAGATTCCTCTTTTAGACCTAGCAACCTCAATACCCAGAAAATATTTCAGTTGTCCCAAATCCTTGATATCAAAAGCAGACCTCAGATCCCACAATCGTCATCTCCTGTCAGAATAATGTCATCAACATAAACAGACAAGATCACACATCCCCTTTAACATTACGTCGGAAAAAGCATGTATGATCATTATGACACCTTTGAAAATAAAAGGAAATAACAACTTTACTAAATCGAGCGAACCAAGCTCTAGGAGATTGTTTGAGCCTATATAGTGATTTCTTCAATTTGCATGTCATCCCTGAATACTCCCCCTCAACCCGAAAGCCCGGTGGAGGATCCATATATATCACCTCATCCAATTCTCCATTGAGGAAAACATTCTTGACAATCATTTGATGCAGGGGCCAAAAATGAGAAGCTGTTAGAGAAACAAGGAGCCGAATGGTGGTAAGTTTTGCAATAGAAGCAAAAGTAGCTGAGAAATCTTTCCCAGGCACTTGAGTGAATCCTTTGGCTACCAGCCTGGCTTTGTAACGCCTAACAGATCCATCGGCATTGAATTTAACGGTATAGATCCACCTGCATCCAACTGGTTTCTCCCCTCAGGCAGAGGAACTAACTCCCAAGTACCATTTTCCTCCAAAGCATTCATTTTTTCCTGTATTGCCTTGGTCCATTCTGGACACAACAAGGCTTCTCCAATTGTCTTCGGTACAGGAACATAATCAATTTTGCCAAGGAATCCCTGAAAAGTTGAAGACAAAGCACTATACAAAATATGATTCTGAATAGGATGTTTAGTACTGCAGGATAAATTAAGACGATCGGGAGGACGGCGATCCCGAGTAGGATACCGGGGAGAAGGAGGAATATAGGAAGTACCTTCATTCGGAGGAGGATCTGACATAGGAGGTCTGAGGCGACGACTGTATTGTAAAACAGAGCTACCAACAACAGGTGGCAGATCAATAGGAGTAGACTTGTCAGCATATCCTTCAACCATAGGAATATGGCAGGGTATAGGATCCATAGGAGTGGAGTCACTACCTTTGGGAAAGAAGGGAGTATTTTCCCGAAAAGTAATATCAAGAGAGATTATCATTCGTTAGAGAGAGGATCATAACAACGGTACCCTTTGGATTTAGAGGCATATCCCATGAAAGCACACCTGAGGGCTTTATTTTCAAGTTTAGTACGAGAATTTTGAGTGAAACAATACATCCAATGACCTTCAAAGGGATGGAAAACAAATGTTTATCAGGCTAAAGAATGTGAATTGGAGTTTTCCTTCCCAGAACTTTACTAGGGACACGATTTATTAAAAAAATAGCAGTAAGAACCGCCGTATCCCAAAAACTGTGAGGAACATTCATGCTTAGAAGAAGGGATCGAGTAATTTCCATGATGACGATTTTTACTTTCAACCACCCCATTTTGTTCTGGGGTGTAGGGGGCAATCAGCAGTTGGAGAATCCCCAGGCTAGACAAATGTGAGACATCACTATCATTGATATATTCCCCCCATTATCAGTGCGAATTTGTTTAACAATGGTAGAAAATTGGGTTTTAATAATAACAAGAAATTGTTTGAGTATAGAGAAAACATCAGACTTTTTTTTAGTAAATACACCCAAGAACACCTGAAAAAATCATCAATGAAAGTGGCATAATATCTATGACCAGAGGAGACAGTAATAGGAGAAAGACCCTAAACATCAGAATGAATCAAATCAAATATAGCTGGAGAACGATGCATTCAAGAAATATAGGATTTTCTACAATGTTTAGACAATTCACAAGTAATGCATTGGAATTTAGATTGTCGACATGCAGAAGATAAAACAGGAAGTAAAGTGCATAAATACTGGAAATTAACATGCCCTAAATGAGCATGCCACAAATGTAAATCCTGAATAGAAATAGAAATTGGAAAATCGAAAACCGTAGTGGTAGTAGTAGCAGTGGCCTGCAGAGCAGAGGTTTTTGAAGAGGGAGGATGCCCGAAGTAGTACAGCCCGTCCAACTCATATCCCCTGCCAAAAATCCTCCTCGAATGCCGGTCCTGAAGAAAACAACAATCAAAGAGAAATATAACAACACAGTCAAGGGATTTGGCAAGATGGTTAACATAAATAAGATTGAATGCTAATTTCGGGACATGAAAAATATAAGATAAAGTAATATCTGGAGTAAGAATAATGACCCCTTCACTACTAATTGAAGTGGAAGAGCCATTATGACGCAACGGATGAATGAAAACAAGTATGAAAATTAGAATAGCAACGTATTCATTAAAAAGACTTGAGTCCACTAGAAGAAGTTGAGAGAAATCTATCGATTTTCTGATTTTATTAAAGTGAAGAATAATACCTAAGCTATGACAATAACATCTATAAATAGGCCTAAGCAAAGCTAAAAAATAGAAAATCCTAAACCATATAGGAATAGGGAAAATAAAATAAAACAGAATCCTAAATCAAATAGGAAAAGAAAATTTGATTAAAAAAACTTCCCAAAACAGATTCCTAACAAGACTAGGAAACTAAGTAGTAAAACATAAATTAAATATCTCCCTTTAGTACTGCATCATGCTCCCCTTCTTTAAAAGAACTCGCCCTCGAGTTCAACACTGGCAGCGACGTCGGTGGTTGATTTGCAACTAAATCTCTTACATTAAAAGTGTTTGAAATCCCCATCCCTGGAGGCAAATCAACCACATAG
The DNA here is from genome assembly GCA_963922005.1 of Cornus suecica. Lineage (NCBI taxonomy): Eukaryota > Viridiplantae > Streptophyta > Magnoliopsida > Cornales > Cornaceae > Cornus > Cornus suecica. Next base: position 26,244,899 of record OY998238.1, read on the forward strand.
GCATTATTATTGATGTGTTTCAAAATCTCACATGGCCCAATTTTCTTCATCTTCAATTTATTGTTAGTTCCCACTGGAAATCTTTCTTTTCGAAGGTGCACTATAACCAGATCTCCTACCTTAAACACTTTCTCATGTCGGTGTTTATCAACAACAGCCTTATACTTGGCATTGCTTTCCTCGAACTTTTGTTTCACATTAGCATGAAAGTCGATACTCCGGTTTGCCATGCTACTCGCAGCAGCACTCATTCCTGACAGTTTTGGTAGTGGAACAAGATCAAGAGTGTGAGATGGGACACGATGATAAACAATCTGAAATGGGGACTGACCTGAAGACCTATTCATTATATTATTATATGCAAACTCGACTTGGGCCAAGTGAAAATCCCATTGCTTAGGACGATCGCCAACAAAACAACGTATCATATTACCTAAAGTACGATTAGTCACCTCTGTCTGTCCATCCGTCTTAGGGTGGCAAGTGCTACTAAATTGAAGAGAAGTGTTGAACCGCTTCTACAAAGTACGCTAAAAGTGACAAAGAAACTTGCTATCCCGATCCGAAGTGATTGTTTTTGGGACCCCATTTAAGCGGACTATTTCTTTAAAGAATAGATTAGCAATATTTGAAGCATCATGAGTCTTCCTACAAGCTACAAAATGAGCCATCTTGGAGAACCGATCAACCACCACCATAACAGAATCCATGGCTTGCTGAGTTCTTGGAAGTCCAATCACAAAGTCCATTGATAAATCCTCCCAATGAGCAGAAGGCACTGGTAAAGGAATATAGAAACATGTGTTTTGGGAGTGCCCTTTTGCTGTTTGACAAATATAACATCGCCGCACAAACTTTCCCACATCATGTTTGAGTTGTGGCCAAAAATACCGTTCCTCCATCTGTATTATGTTCTTGTCACGCCCTAAATGACTGCCTAAGCCACCAGAATGTATCTCTCTAATAAGATGCTCACGAAGAGAAGTCCGAGGTATACATAGACGATTTTTTTAAAAAAGAAATCCATCATGAATTAGAAAACCATTGCAACCTGAAACATTAGAAGAACATCGTGCCCACATGTATTTGAAATCTTCTTCTTCAGCATATAAATCTTTTAAATATTCAAACCCCAGAATTTCAGTATGCACAAGAATCAGTAAAGAAGCACAACGACTGAGTGCATCTGCCACTTTATTTTGTTGACCCGATTTATGCTTCAGTGTGAAAGTAAAAGTCTGCAATTTTGTAACCCACCGAGCATGCATCCTATTAATGTATTGCAGTGCTTGATGATCAGAATGTAAAATAAATTCTCGTTGTACTAAGTAATGCTCCAAATGTCGTAAGGCCTGAACCACCGCATACAATTCAATCTCATAAGCTGACCACTTCTTCCTTTTCTCATTTAATTTTTCATTATAAAACGCTATTGGTTTGCCTTCTTGAGATAGGATTGCCCCAATACCCACATAACTTGCATCAGTTTCTAATTCAAATAATTTGTCAAAGTCGGGTAAGGCCAAAACCGGAGCTGAAGACAATTTTTCTTTAAGTAAATCAAAACTTTGTTCAGCCTCATCTGTACACACAAATTGTCTTTTCTTCATGCAATCAGTTAATGGGGCAACAATACTGCTGAATTTTTTCACAAAGCGATGATAGAACGTGGCCAAGCCATGAAAGCTACGAACCTCATGGGTTGATTTTGGAACATGCCACTCACGAATTGCTCGAACCTTTTCTAAGTCCACTTTTAGCCCTTCAGAGCTTACCATATACCCCAAGAAAATTAAGCTATTGGTCATGAAGCTACACTTTTTCAAATTAATATGCAAACAATTATCTCGCAACAAAGTAAGTACCTCGCGTAGATGACCGAAGTGGTCTTGCTCGCTACGACTATAAATAAGGATATCATCAAAATAAACCACCACACACTTGCTAATAAGAGGTTGTAGGACTTGATTCATTAGCCGCATAAAAGTGCTTGGTGCATTTGATAACCCAAACGGCATCATGAGCCACTCGTACAACCCGTCCTTTGTTTTGAAGGCCGTTTTCCATTCATCTCCTGGGTGAATTCGAATCTGGTGGTACCTACTTTTTAAATCCAGCTTTGTAAACACTGAAGAGCCGGCTAAACTATCAAGCATATCATCTATACGGGGAATGGGAAAGCGATACTTGACTGTGATTTTATTTATTGCTTGATTGTCCACACACATCCGCCAACTTCCATCTTTCTTTGGTGTTAATAAGGCATGCACTGCACACGGACTCATGCTTTATTGAATAAACCTCTTTTTGAGTAAGTCATAGACCTGTTCTTGTAATATAGCATGCTCTCTTGGACTCATTCTGTAATGGGAAAGGTTAGGTAAGCGAGCTCCGGGAATAAGATCAATATGATGCTGAATATTCCGCAATGGTGGGAGTTCATCCGTCAAATCTGGAGTCATAATTGAATTAAACTCATCAATTATAGGCTACACTTGAGTTGGAATGTTGCTTGAAGGGGCGATTTCTCCTTTTACAACTAGAGCATAAACAATATCAATCTCTTTAGCCTCAGCTTCAAAATCAGAAACCACCATGAATGTTTGGGCCTATGTTGTGGGAACTTTCTATTGTCTTTCTCTATTCATAGGTACCAATGTCACCTTGACCCCATCTTTTACAAAAGTGAAAGTATTCAGTCGACCACCATGAGTGGAATTAACATCATACTACCAAGGCCGACCCAAAAGCATATGACACACTGTCATGTCTACCACGTCACATGTTACCTCATCCTTATAGGTTTTACGGATAGAAAAAGGAATTCAGCATCGTTCAGTCACCTTAATCTCTCCCACATCAGTAATGCAACCAATTTTGTAGGGATTTGGGTTCTTTTCTGTCGGTAACTGAAGCTTCTCAACCATCTTTTTGGAAACGATATTTTCAGTACTACTGCCATCAATTATTAGATCACAAACTCGTTGTTTAATAGTACATCTAGTATGAAAGATATTGTCGCTGTGACTGAAGCTCTTGTCTGGGAGTATACAGAATTCGACGAACAACCAAAGATATTCCTTCGTCTGCCTGAATGAATTCCTCTTCTTGAATTATTTCGGCACCCAATTCGGCCTCATACTCAATCTCTTCATTCTCATTAATTTGATCTGCAAGGGCAACAACACGACGCTTTGGACAATTGTTTGAATGATGTCCAGGTTCTAAGCAACAATAATACTTGCCTGAAAATTGTGGAGCATAAAGGTTGGGAGCTGCTACCTTTTGTCTGCTGTTGTTTGCCGTTTGTCGGGGCTGATTACTAGCGTTACCCAACTCATGTGTTGCGATTGACTGCTGGTTGATGGTTTGTTGCAGGGGTAGTTTAGTGGAACCAATTTGTTGTGTAGAAGGACGCGTAAAATTCTGATTTTGAACACTTGGTCTATCTAGTTGGGCTTCCACTCGAGTAGCTAACTCAATTGCAACATCAAGGGTGAAAGTCACTTGTAACATCACCCTATCTTGAATGGCCAGCCGTAGTCCATTATTAAATCGCGCCACTTGTTGTGCTTCAGTTTCCAACAAATCGTTTCGGGAGGATAAACGATAAAATTCTTTAGCATAAACACGAACAGAACGACTTCCTTGCCGACAATTTTGGTACTGCTGAAACAAAATCTGGTCATAATTAGTTGTAAAAATCTGTTCTTCATGAGTTGTTTCATCTAAGACCACGATCTAATTGGCCTCTTCATTTATCAGATTCGAGAACGTTGTAACTGATCCCACCATGTAGAAGCACCGCTCTTAAGACGATAGGCAACCAATTTAACTTTCTTCTCCTCTGCGATACCCATGTAATCGAAAAAATTATCAACTTAAGAAAGCCAATCTAGAAACCCTTCTATATCAAGTTGACCATTAAAGGAAAGAAGGTCTACTTTCATCCGAAAGTCTCGCTGATTTGCTTCGATCCCATGATCCCCATGTGCTAGAACAATACCTTCAATCTCATCATCGCTGGAATCAGATCTGGCCTCTAAAATCTGTACCACGATGTCCAGCCCTTTGCCGTGGCAGATTCCCATTATCAGGTTGGTCCTGATCATGTTGATGAATCTGCACATGATTCACAGCCGCTGTCAGCCGTTCAACAGCTGTTTGAATCTCTTGTTTGAGTTCTTGACGCAATTGTTGAAATTCTTCCACTGTCACCGCACGTTCTCCCTGAGCACCGTCCATAGAGAATGGCTCTAATACCAACTTGATGCGGCGGATCAATGAAAGCAAGTATTGAAATAAGAATAGCAACATATTCTATAAAAAGACTCGAGTCCACGAGAAGAAGTTGAGAGAAATCTATTGATTTTCTGATTTTATTAAAGTGAAGAATAATCCCTAAGCTATTACAATGACATCTATAAATAGGCCTAAGCAAAGCTTAAAAATAGAAAATCCCAAACCATATAGGAATAGGGAAAATAAAATAAAACAGAATCCTAAATCAAATAGGAAAAGAAAATTTGATTAAAAAAACTTCCCAAAACAGATTCCTAACAAGACTAGGAAACTAAGTAGTAAAACAGAAATTAAAGATCTCCCTTTAGTACTGCATCACATTAGCAAACTGGACACTGCGATGTGTGGAAGTAAGGGTGAGGAAAATAAAGCTAACTCACCAGTTTTGTGATCATTCGCGCCAGAGTCTATGATCCATGAAGGAGACCTAGAGCGAACAAAATTCTGACCATTCAATAGCTCGGATACAATCCTCCCTCCGGTAAATGGTAAATCGGTCTTCATAACAACGACATCACTAGATTCGGCCATTATCAAATTTCAACCAAAAAGATCAATCACAAATAACGACCGTATGCAAATAAAACACCAAAGAGAGAACATAATAGAAGAAAGTTTAAAATAGCCTTTAATTCAACATCATCAACTAACCAGGTCACACACAAATGACCTAAAGAGAAGAAGGAAAAAAACTAGGTCTCTCTCAAACTAGCAACAACAGAAAGATAAACTCTAGAAAAGAAATCAACTAAAAGAAACCAGAGGAATAAAACATGGGCTGCAAATAGAAACTTTCAGGCTGCCATCAGCGGCAGTGGTTGGGGGTGAGGACAGCGGCGGCGGCAGTGGCACAAACTAGGGTTAGGGGTTCCCTTTTCTTTTCCCAATTAATTAGGCTCTGATATCATGTTAACTACCAACTACTCTAAAAGCTTAAGCTATTAGAAATGGTGTAACTTAAATATTTTATATCCTTCAATAGGCGTCAACTCATTTTTTAATACTATTCACTTCCTGTAATATTTAGAAGGATATTAATTCCGATCCGTCAGGATTTTGAAACAAGTGATAATGGAACTGGGAAGTACTATCACGCCATTCAAGTGCATTTGGGGGCACAGTTCTGATGACGAAGTACAGGTGTTATTTAGTTAAAACTCCCTTAGACAACTCAGTCTCAATATTTTTCACTTCCTGTTATTTTTTAGGATGTTAGTATTGATTGGGCAGGATTACACTAAAACTGATATGGGAATCGGTTGCACCAGTTGGAAGAGCTTCTGATGACCGAATTTTAGTGTCACCTAAGCAAAATTCCCTTCGTTGTCCCATTGTATTTTGCTATCTTTTCCTAACTCTCTCTCTCTCTCCCTCCCTTTTGTGTGTCTTGGGGGTTCCGTGTTCAACTTTTGTTTCATTTGACTAAATTGTTGGAATCGGTCGCAAAATTGATTTTTTACAATCAGCGTGCATCAAATTTTTGGAAAGAATATATGATCCCAATAGTACAACAATCAGAGTTATTACAAAATATTTATGCATGACGCGGTCATTGAAACTGTTGCATGAAGTCTTATATGACCTTCTATCGACATTAATCCAATACTTTATTCTTCACAAACTTGCCTATGGTACAAAGCTCCTAAGGTATACCAGTCCAACCAAAATTATTTTTTCAAAGAAATATGATTTACACCAGATGTTCAATATTTAGCTTTATGAACCATATATTTTTATTAGAATTTCACCTATAAACCTGATCGATCCACCCTTACGAAATACAAAACGAACTCTCTTTAAGCCTGTGAATGACGCCAAACTGAAAGAGATTACATATGCAAGGATGAAGCTCACTCAGAAAGGGAAAAAAATTATTGCATGTTTGAGTAAAAGTGTGTACATAAACCTATTGATTAACTTGATGAATTTTGAGTTGAGTGTCTTTTTCATGTCTACAGGTGATGTCGAAGCTGAAAGAGAGACTGGGACTTCACATCGATAAAAAACTTCCAATAGTTGATTACAGGTAATCACTTATTTTTAGGACTATTATTATTTAATTCTGTATTAATAGGCATACATGTTTCTATGTCTGTTAGAGACCAGTGTTTTTCGGAGTTCGTTAGAAATGTTCTCCTGGTTCTCCATCCAGACACACGCACAGATATATATGTCTATACATATATATATATATATACATTCTTTGGTAAGTAAAATTGTTGTTAGATATATATTTCATCCACTTGGCATCAGTTGTAGCCTGTGAAATTACTTCCAAAGGTCCACGCGGTTGTGCAATAATTTACTCTACGTTTCCCTATAAATTGAGCAGTTAATTTTTTTCTCGAAGTGCTCCTGTATGCATGTTCTTTTATGGGTGATATAAAGCATTGACTGCCTCCAGAAGTTATCTTTAAAAATTTACAACTTTTATTGGGGGCATGTGTTTTATGTTCTGATTGAATAGTACTTTGTTTATTTAAATAAGCATATAATCACATAATTTCTCTCTATAACCTTCGGTGCAACCTCTACTAGTTGAAAGGCATGCAAGAGACGAACTCATGCTTCATGCTCACTACAGGAGATACTCTAAAGTTAGGAATTGGACTCTCGGTCTATCTGGTGGTAAAGACCAAATTGCTGTAATCAGAGCCTCTGGAAGTATTAGTCGTGTACGGAGTCCGCTAAGTCTACCTGGTTCTGGTATTATCGGAGAGCAATTCATCGAGAAGATTCGTAGTGTAAGAGGTACGCGTTATGTGGTATTTTGGGTGTATATTGTAAGACGTCTAATAATCTATCAATTATAAATAGTGCATGTCATTGTGTTTTTCATTTCTTATTTACATTTCTGCTATCTGCATACCGTTTATTGCATTTTATGCTTTTTGTCTCTTATAAAATTACTTTTTGTTCATAGCTTCAGTTTTCCTACCACTGTACACATATGACTCTTTTTTTTCTGCGTTACGTTTGAGCTGTCATATGTTTTATTTAACACGGAAATTTTATATTATTTTTGAGGGTGTACTTTAAGAGGGTGCACTAATAAAAGACAGTCAAACCATAAGCTACTGCTGCATGCTGTCAAAGGGTGCATACTTGAGTATAAGTTAACATATGAAAATATAGGCTCCCAACCCTAGCTTGGTATAATTGGAACTTCATGGACCATACAAACACTCTATTTCACTTCCTTTCTAGTTTTCTTGCCTCTGGTTGATACGGAGCTTCTTTGTCCAGATTCAAAGAGATACAAAGCTGTTGTCATCCGCATTGATAGTCCTGGTGGTGATGCGCTTGCCTCTGATTTGTAAGTGCCCCTGTAGCTGTATGTATTAATTTATTTTTTGAATTCATTATTTATGTTTGAATCAGAAAGACAGTTTGTAGATATATTACCTATTACGTTTTTCATATTAGTTTGTATGATGATAGAAGATTTTTCTGTATGTTTGTTTTAATATTAATCATATTAACTCTTCATTGATCTTTTAAAAGTTTATTATTGATTTTTGGAGATCGGTCCTGCATCTGTTTCCTCTAGGAGCTCAGAAACTTTGACTGAGGGAATCCATATTGAGTATAATGCTTTCTATCTAAGCTGACTATAGATGATATACACCTCTTTTTATTTTTTATGGTTTTCAAGGATTGATACTGTAGGTTCCTTAATTTAGGAAGAGAGAATCCATATTGGGTAGAATGCTTTCTAGCTAAGCTGACTATAGATGATATACACCTCTTTTTATTTTTTTATGTTTTTCAGGGATTGATACTGTAGGTTCCTTAATTTAGGAAGAGAGGTGCCAATACCACATTGTAACTCCATATGCTGGTCTAAAATTTGGTTTTCTGCTCAAGCAGGAGGTGATTGGTAGTTCTTGTCGTTGCATGGATATGAATGTCAGGATGCTTCAAGAATTCTGTTTCAGAACGAGAACAAGGTCCTCATTGACTTGATGCCTACTATGACAACGAAAAGGGTCTGTACTCGCATCCATGGGGAAGACGAATAGGACGGTGGACTAATGTACTTTACCAATCAAGTGAGTGTGGATTCTTTCTTGCCTATAAGAGTAGACAGGCAGGCGAGGAAGATTATTTATTTATTTTTGATAAGTAAATAATTTATAAAAAAACACCCAAATGGGGAGTGCGTCCCATCTACAAAAAGCCCCTAAGGGCCAAGAGATCCCAAAAACTCAATTTTCTCTTCTATGGATTTACAATTACGACCCTCCACCCAACTAAACAAACGAGAAATAAAGAAATCTTTGATCGCCCCTATAGGGGAATCAACATTCTCAAAACAACGCCTATTGCGTTCCAACCAAGCTCCACCATAAACAGAGAGAGGCCCCCTCCAAAAAAGCCGGGCATGCGACCCAATCGGCACACACCTCCAAAAAACCAAAACATCACGAACCGAGGCTGACATCACCCACTGAACGCCGAAGAACCCAAAAAGAAAGCACTAACAATCATAGACAATCGGACAATGCAAAAGGAGGTGATCAATGGATTCCCCGTCCTGTTTGCATAGAAAACACCGATTGACCAAAAACATGCCTCGCCGTCTCAAGCAGGCGAGGAAGATTTCTGTCCAGATGTGGACTGATCCATGGTGAAGTAAAAGAGTAGACCGTTCCCAGTCTTTCCACCAAAGTATGGAAAAAATGTGTTATAACTATAAAAGAAAAGGCATTGGATTTTGAATGAAAGTTGAAAATTGAAAATAAATACACATATGGAAAGAAAGGGCCGAGGAAGGCTGCTGCCAACATCAGTTAGAAGAATTGAGAAAAGCCAGAATCTCTTTGATGGGTATATCGTATAGGCAATTGACAAGAAAGACAGGCAGGAGTCCGTAACTCTTTTGTCGTAGTTTGCTGGATTGATCAGCTTATGAGCCTCTAGATAGAAAATCCAACCCCTTTGGCCTTCCTTTCTCTTTCTGATAAGGAATTCCAGGTAGTTAGTTGTTATGCACATTTGATCTTCTCTATTTCTCATCTTATTCATTAGATTTGGGGGTGGGTGATCGAGATACAACTTCCTTTTTTGTTAATTTGAGTACATGCTTTTGCTGAAAGAAAGAGAAAACTCAAAGACAGCACAAGGATAACTTTGGAAGCTTAATTGATGTACAAATGCTTGAAAAAATAATAACCATGAGCCACTACAACCTATAAATGGAATATTAAGAATCTTTCATGAACATATCTTGGATTTGGAGTTGTAAGTCTGTTTAAAAAAAATATTTTATCTTTTCCAAAATGCACCAAGGACCCATAGAGTTGCACCACCTGAATTACTTGGAATGATTCTTTTTCTTTTTTTAGACCATGAGTTACTGAAAATTTATTAATCGGTTGACCATCTAACACTACAAAGCAACGTATGTATTATTACATGTGCATGCACAAAGTTTGAAGGGGCAAGCAATTGCAGAGGCACTGTACAACATGTGTGCCTGCACGATTTGGAGCATGGAGCAAAAATCCAATGGGTTCTTAGTGTTCATGCTTGATTGTATTATTCTCCTTTCTTTCCCTGTAGACGCTACATAGTTTGGTCGGTCCTGGAAAAACTTAAACACCTCTGGACCCTATAAAATTCACCTCCCTCATTACTCGATTATTTCATTGTTCCACCTGGCTTCGAAACCTTCTAAAGATTGCAGGTCCAAAAACACCTGCCGAGCTGTTATACATTCACCATTGGTAGAAAATTGCTGTAGTCCCTAGTTTAGAAGTGCTACATCCTGAAAGTAGGATGCTGCTTCCCTAAAAGATCTCGCATGCTACCTTTTGAGTTTAATTTATAATTGCTGTACGTTTTTGGCAGAAACATGTTAAAGGTATCTGAAAGCTGACTGTAAGATTGGCCCAACCCCTGTGGGTCAGTATAGATTACTTAAAAATAATCAATTTCATAATTTTTAAATGACATTGAATAGTTATTGGTGCTGACAATCATGCCATTGAGGGGATGATATAGGATGTGGACAAAACACTTAATAGGCTAACAGTAGCATCGTTAACCTAATTCATTGGGTTTCATGAGGCGCATTCTCCCTATTTATTCAGATTAATTAGAATGTTAGTTATGTGTTTCTTTCTCTCTATTCATGTTTTGGATGCATGTCTATATTTCTATCTCTTCATTGGGAACTGTTCCTCATTCGAAAGGAAACTGGGAAAAAAAAGAATCTACTTCACAATTTTGAATTTTGTATTTGATACCACCAAGCATTTTAGCTCCAGTGGTAGTTGAGGGTTCAAAACCTTATTGAGACAATACTGCATGTTTTTGACACACAACTATGGTAAATATTGTTTATCTTTGAATAAGGAAATTCATAGAAACAGAAATGGAAGAAAATTACAAGAGAAGTTGTAAACAAGCTTCTGTAATTAATTGACTAGCTTTCATGTTTATGCCGGACAGAATGTGGAGGGAAATCAGACTTTTGGCTGCCTCAAAACCTGTCATTGCATCAATGGCTGATGTGGCAGCCAGTGGAGGATACTATATGGCAATGGGAGCAGCCACTATAGTTGCGGAGAAGCTAACCTTAACAGGTTCAATTGGGGTAGTCACAGGTGAATCTAGCACCATCATTTGTTTCCTGCTTTATGTGAACATTGATGGGTGCCTGGATTAATTTACTTAAATTGAATTGTATTTTTGAGGACTATAACCGAGTGTGGATTTGAACGAGCTCCATGGATGGGTTTAAGTCTAGTGTGAAAAAAAAAGAGAGTGAACAGAGTACTTGAAATCTATCCAGTTGCACTAATACTATAGTTAGTTCATCTTTCGTACCCTCATGCTCTTCTTTCCATTACTCTTTTGTCCTACTTCAAGCGGGTTATCCTATATAGTGAGAATTCAGGTCTTGAACGTCCCTGTATTAAGCTAGAGGCATCATTACGTTGGCAATTTATCACGGACATCTCTTTTATATCACATCTTTCTGATTGAATAGGACTGATGCTAGTTGTCACACCAAGAAGTTTAAAGATTTAAAACCCTGAACTGGGATCAAAATCATATCAGGAATTAATACCCATTATTTAGCTCGAGTAGTTCTTGATAAGGTGAAAATTTGTGGTTCGTACTATGCCATCTGTCGGTAGAATTAAAAAAAGAAAATTATTTGTTAAAACCCTCACATGTTTTCCAATTTACTCGCTGTTGGAATGTTTCTCTATTTTGGGTTGTTCTCCTAGTTGAAATGTTAATGCTATATGTTCTATGATTGAAGTTGCTAGTATCCTTGAGATGTGAGTTAGAGAAGTAAAAGCTGAGCGTGTCTTATGATCCTTGGGTGGATGAAACAGGCTTATCTTTTTTTTTTTTTTTTTTTTTTTGACATCTTATAATTGTTCTTGTAGGGAAATTTAATTTAGGTAAACTATATGAAAGGATTGGCTTCAATAAGGAGATCATTTCAAGGGGAAGATTTGCCGAGCTCACTGCAGCTGAACAGCGACCATTCAGGTAAGATGAGTTGATGGGGAGACAGATACTTGTATTCTTGGTAGAGAGCCAGTGCACATTTGTTTCACTCATGTTCAAGTTGGCTTTAAGAAGGTTTGTATTGTTACTATTTGTGCTGAATGACCCGTTAATGATGATTTATCGGAGGTGAATCTTTTTTGTCCACCTATAGCCTCTGTGTTGGTGGTTCTTGTGTGACTTAAATATTCATATAATTTTGACAATTGAATAATGAACTATAATTTGCAGATCAGATGAAGCTGAACTCTTTGCCAAGTCTGCACAAAATGCATATGAGCAATTTCGAAACAAGGCGGCATTTTCGAGATCAATTCCTGTATTGTAATTATTTAAATGTACAACGTCAGAGAGTGATTTCTTCGTTTTCTTACAATTAAGTCTTAGTTACTCTGTGGCAGGTAGATAAGATGGAGGAGTATGCACAGGGGAGAGTTTGGACAGGTAAAGATGCAGCTTCACGGGGACTGGTTGATGCTATTGGTGGACTCTCTAAGGCTGTTGCTATAGCTAAACAGAAGGCCAATATACCAGAGGACAGACAGGTGATTTGTAACTCTTTGTTGCGCTTTTCTGTTGTTTTCTACTATTATGCCTCTAATTATTTGTTTTGGGGATAAATTATTTCATTGCAATGTCGACTAACTGTTGTAAAATAATGATGGATTATTTTAACCGCTTCATTATTTCACTTTTCAATTGTTTAAACAAACATGGTTTTATTATGTGGTTTGAGAATAATTCAAGTTCATCGCAGAATTTAAGTTAATTTATAAGTTTGAGACTTGTCAAAAAAAATGAAATTATTAGGTTAGAGTACACCACTGACATGTTTCAGTTTATTCATGTATATCTTTGAAGTACTTTTTTTCTTTCTTTTTTTTGACAAATTAAAAATTAATTGCGGAATAGTCAATTTTAATTCAATCATTTAGCAAGATAATACACGCAATAATAAATATAAGTGCAGAAAATAAAGCAATTGAGACACGATATTTTTACGTGAAAAATCTTGGAAAACGCTCCAAGTAGAAATCACGGATACACTCGGGTATCGATGCACTATGAATCAAAGAAGTTTACAGACTCTCTGAAGTTAGGACTTGCAATCACTCTGATTTGCCGTTTATCACTCGACGTCTAAAAATCTTGAATCACTCGCGCTACCACGAAGCTCTCGCTCCAATTTCCGTACTCTGACGGCTCCGTTTCTCAACGGATCAAAGAACCACGAAGCCTCTTGCTCCGATCTCCGTTATCTGAAGACGTCGTTTCTCAACGGATCGATGCAACCACGTTGCACTAGGTGGTGTGATGATTTTTCAGCAACCAAACCTTTCAATTGTGCATAAAGATATTAAGAGTATAATACAATTGAATAATCACCAAAACTAGAGAAGAACTTGATTTAGGATGATCAAGCAATATCTTTCTCTCACTCTCTGCAAACGGATCAGAACTGTATGTCGAATCGCAGAGCTCTCACAAGAAACACCAAAAACCACGCCTCTTCTCTTTGGATTAACTCATATATATAGAGAAGAGTATCCTATTAGGGTTAGGATTTCTTTTCCTCCAAGACTTTATGTTTTGACCATAGAGTCCTTACATATTGACCAATATACTAATAATACCTTGTACCCATGTCCAAAAGTGGTTAGGAGTTAAATGTTATCGCAACAAAATATTTCTAAAAAACTGCAGTCGACAACCTTGAGGTACAAAAATCTCTAAAACTCTCTGGCTGTTTTCTCCACTTTTGTGCTAGTAGGCTACTGGCGGCCACTTTCCCGAGATCTCGGAAATTACCTCGAGATCTCGAGGTACAAAAATCCAAACATTGTTTTTCTTGTTCTTTCTTCCTTTGAGTGTCGCTTCTAACCACCATTCCACTTCACTTCATTGTATCTTCATCACAATATATTTGGCACATAAACTATCAACACTCAACATGGGTTTTTATCAGAACATGCCATTAATAAACACTCAAATGTTCTTACACTAGCAACGGAATTACAATATGATAGATTTGTCAGGATAGCCGAACACTAGTTCTTTAACAGTCAAATCCATCACAGTATAATATTGTCTGTTTTGGCCTTGAGTTCGCATGGTTCTACTCTTGAGTTTATCACAAAAGGCTTAATACCATTTGAAGACAACACTAGCACGTATAAGCATTTCACCCGCAACCGAGAGCCTGTTTGGAATTCTTGAGAGAATGGTATCATCCTTGGAGTGGTAGCTCGCCCAGAGTCTCTCATCCGTCTCCAAGATCTTCACAATCACTCTTCATGGGGCCCGTTGGCCACACTTTTGGTTGGGCTCAGGCTCTGAGATCCTTTGTAACAGTCAGCTAACTCACATGGTATGATATTGTTCGTTTTAGTCCCTGATCCCACATGGTTTTGTTGTTGGATTTTGCCGGAAAAGGACTCCTACTATTTGCAGACATCACTACTCACTGGCACATATGAGTGCTTCACTTTCATAACTCGTCGAATGTCCTCCCCCCCCTTCGTGGTTTCAAGTGGTTTAGAGGCTTGCCCCTGCCAAATATGTGGATGCCTACCAGGAATTCTGACTTGTTGGGGTATTCAGATCACTTACTGTTAAATTATTGGAGAAAGAGCTTTTCTTTTACTATATTTAAGATAAAAGAATAAGATAATTTGTCGTAATCCATGGACTTTTGACTTCAGATCTAAACGAATCCGGCATGTTTTTCAGAAAGGACCATATTGTATGGTTAATGCTATGTTGTTACTTGTTAGTGTAGCTCCAAACCATCATCTGAATTTTGTCTTCATGGTTGCATCATATACTAAAATGCCCGTAACATCAAATCTGCCAATTTAGTTCCTTCAAGGCATTATAATTCGTATCTTTGTGAATGTCCAGGTTAGCCTCATTGAGTTATCAAGACCCTCCCCTACCTTACCAGAACTCTTGAGCGGCATTGGGAGTTCACTAGTTGGTGTAGACAGAACATTGAAAGAATTGCTCCTAGAGTTGACATCTACTGATGGAGTTCAAGCTCGGATGGATGGGATCTTGTTTCAGAAACTGGAGGGATCTTCATTTACCAACCCCGTCTTAAATTTGATTAAAGACTACCTGAGTTCTCTCTGACTGAGATGGCTCTTCACTGTCTCGATCTTATACGTGCTGATATCATAGCTGTATCATGTATCTCAGGTATGGAGAGGAGCACCATATCTGTAGAGAGAAGGGAAAAGAAAATTAGCGTTGTTGAGCCATCTCCTTTGTATTTAAAATGTAATTACAAATGTTGTGTACGCTGCGACTTAATGGACTGTTGTATGTACCTGCTTCTGAGCATTGTATTATGCATCAGAGTTCAGAAAAAAGAGTATCCATTTTAGTGACGAAAGCTATCCATTTTCTGATATTTGTAACCATTTTCCATATCCTTATCCAGTAACAACAAATGTGCTTACCGAGAGCTTTGTGTAATAAATGTTGTGGACGGAGAATCGAAAATCAAATGCTGCTTTGTGCTAGAATTATGAGAATAATTTAGTTTTTTTTCTTCTTTTTTGTTATTCCCTGGAATGTCAATGTATTGGGGTTTTAGGTTATGTTTTAGTACGCAAGAATGGAATGGAATGAAATGTAAGTAAGAATGAGAATGAGAATGGAATGAATAACTATTCTCATTCTATTGTTTGGTTGTAAATATGAAGCACTTTAAGAATGAAATGAACTTAAAAGAAAATTTTTCAAAAATACTCCTCTTAGTGATAAATATATAATTTTAATCAAATAATATTACTTTGTAATTTTTTTACAAAAAAATGGTGAAAAGTAACAAAAATAGTAGTGATAAACAATGGAGGTGGTTGTGGTAGTGGCGGCGGCGGAAGGTGATGGTGGTGGAAGTGGTTTGTTTACTTGAAATTGGAAATGATTGTTTTAGTCATTTTATGTTTTAAAAACATTCCTTAAGAAATAGAATGGTTATTCCATAGGTTTACTAATGAAATGGTTTTTCATTCTAAGGAATGAATTTTCATTTCTTGGAAATGACCATTCTCATTCAACAAGACATACCAAACATGCATTCCATTCTTATGTACCAAACATAACATTAATGTGTTTTGAGTTTGTTTTTTCCCTCTCCTTTTTGTTTGTTTTGAGGAAGGAAAGTACAATGAAGGACTTGGCATTTGCCATCATTAATTTATGTAGTTATGAACAGTGGAATACTTGGGATTTATGATAAGAGCCATAATCATTCACTTCTCCTCTTCAACAACAGAAACAAAAACAAGAGCAATCGAAGCAGCTAAGGGCAATATATAAGCTATTATTATTTATTTTTTCAAATTAGGATAAGAAGAGAAAAACAATTCAACTTTTCCGGGATAGAGATTACTTGAGCTAACAGAGTTTGGGTTTTGAATAGGAGCCAAGACCAATAATAGAGACGAGATTTCAGATCAAAAGAGAATCTGTTGAGACACTTGACAATAACTGTTTCATGCAAGTCTCTACGGCAATAAGTTATTATAATAACACTTCGCAATCTTTACAGCGAAAACTATCTAGTATATGTAAGGCTGCTGACAAATGATTTAGGTTGTATGTTTGGATGATGCTTATGCTCCCAGTTGAGCACAGGTCCTCCCGAGCCGACCCAAAGGGTAGCGACGAATGCATAGGAAAATGGCAAGTAGAGAAAGAGCATAGATGGACCAGTAAATGAGCTTAAAGCATAGGGGGAGAGGCAAAGTGATGGCGAAGAAGAAGGCGGTGACACCAGATAGGACCCACATTTTCCAGCACCCGGGCTCCATATGGGAAGTTGTGAGAGATGTAGTTGGATACAAAAAGTGCAGCCACGGCAAATACCATAGCGAGACATAGCAGGTGGAAGCTGGCAGAGAGTGGTTTAACACCAGTTTGGCTATACTGAAGAGCAATTGCAAGAGCGAACGAGAAGCAAAACCCTACTACAATCATTGGCCAGTCCAGAGTACCATTACTGAGAGGTGGGTGTTGGTGATCAAGTCCTCGAGAAGAAGGGGTGGTGGGTTGTGCTTCTGCATTTGCAGCTGATTCCATTACAAAATCAATTGCTTGTTTTCTCCAATTCTGGGCTTCTTTTTTTTTTTTATTTTATAGTGGTTTGTAATGGATAGTGGTAGAATTGAAAAGAATTTGCTTGGTAACTTCGTTTGACATAGTTGTGCAAGTTGGGTGTAGGCCAAAATTTAAATATAAATAATATTCAAACAACTTTAATTTTTTGTGTACTCCACTATATGGTTTTTCCACGACTTTTTATATTTTGAAACAAATATGGTAAAATTTATATTGGACAATGCTTGGTTCTTCCCAGGAGGAAAATAGCATTTGGATCCGTGGCTCGAAAATTTCAGAAAACAAATTAAGATCAATTTCTTGTTTTATGAATTTTATGTTGAGTTTCCGTTTATAAATTTTTTAACCAAACAATTAAAAAATAAGTGAGCAAAACAAAAAACAAAAACGACATGTTTCTAGTTTTGACTCGTAACACTTCATAGAAAAAGCTCTGCTTTTTCCTATCAATTGAATCAAACTACTCACCACCAACATCAATTAGTGATCTTCTTATATATATATTTTTCCAATATATATATATATATATATTTTGAAATTTATATGATGTTTTCGAATTTTATAAAAAAATCAAAATTTATATATTTGTTTCAATATTTATATATATATTTTTCGAATTTTATTTATGTTTTTCGAATATTATTTATGTTTTTCAAATTTTATATATTGTTTTCAAAATTTATTGGGTTAACACGGGTATCCTCACTTGACTCGTTAACAACCCGCAAGTTAAACTACTCACTCATTACCTAATCTGTTAGCAATTCACATGTTAAATCACTCATCCATTACCTAATTTTAGCGGGTGAGTTGACAGGTTTGAATAATTTTGGCAAGGTACCATACTACAATATTAATTATAAATCTGAATAATAGCCAATATGGTAGCATACTACAATATTAATTATAAATCTGAATAATAGCCAATATGGTAGCCTCAAAGCATAATTTGCAATAACGGTATCGGTTTCCGTAACCATTACAGTATTGGTGTAATGAACTCGGATAATATCAACTTTAAAAATAAATATCGGATAATGTTAAATACCAATATCAATATTTTTCAAAAACGTTACATCTCCACGGCGAACCATGCCTCAAATGGAATCAGTGCATGATGATAAAGCTTTCGTAATGTATAAAAGTTTCCACATCTATACGTGTGTGTGTGTCAGTATGAGTTATGCTAAGGAGAAGTTATTATGAATGAACGTTTTTGTTGGCCGGTACGGTGAAGATTGTTTGTGGATTGAGATTGTTCAATTCTTCCAATAGAATATATAAATATACATAGTTACATACATATATGAGAACGATGGATGTGATGTGACCTTTACTAATAACCATTTAAGTTCTTATGAATGAACGTTTTTGTTGGCCGGTACGGTGAAGATTGTTTGTGGATTGAGATTGTTCAATTCTTCCAATAGAATATATAAATATACATAGTTACATACATATATGAGAATGATGGATGTGATGTGACCTTTACTAATAACCATTTAAGAGTACATATATCACAATAATAATAAGGGTAAAAATTAGATTTCTTTTCATTCATCAAAATTATATATTTATACACAATTATAGTAAATGAGTCAAGCTCATTTATTTGTCAATTCCTTAAATCAGGGGATTTGATAATCTTTATTCTTTTTTGGACTCTTCATCCCATATTACTCCTTAACTTCTAGATTACTTATTTTCTAAAATTTTTCATAAATCCATTATTTATGTAGCATGCTTATTTTTGGCCCATCTGTCTTCGCCCGTTTTATACATACATATATGAGAATGATGGATGTGATGTGACCTTTACTAATAACAGTCAAAAGGCAATGGTCATTAGACCTTTACTAAAAGTCTAATAACCAATCGTTGCCCTTACTCTTAAATGAAATGGTTATAGCAAAATTTTCTAACGACCAACTGTTGCCCTGACTCTTAAATGAAATGCCCTTACTCTTAAATGAAATGGTCATAGCAAAATTTTTACTTCTAAACTCTTGGAATTTTTGAAATTTTCCCCAAAATTCATTTCCTCCATCAACAAGTCCTAAAGAATACCCAACCTTAAGAAATGGACTAAAAACCACTTTCTCAGTAATCATAAATTTCATAATACAAATTTTGTTGTATTGTCCACCTTATTGATAGTAAATTCATATCAATGTATTTTTCAAATATTTGAGAGCGTCGGCTTCCACTGAAATTGTTTTAATTTATTCATATTTTCAAAACTCTATTGATGTACCGTATTTTTGGTATTACACCCTTGCTATAATAGTTGGAATTGTTTTTTTTTATTATTGAAAATTTGAAACAATGCTATTATATATTAGCCCAGGATGCATTATAGAGTAGTTCACCTGAAACAGCAAGGCATTATTGAAACAACCCTGTTATTAGCCTCTAAAAGAACAGCCCATGGAATCAACAGAGGCTTCTCTTATTACTACTTATTAGCAAGGCAAAGTAGAATAAGCTGAAACTGCAATAATATTTCTTTTTACTCAATTATTTTCAATTCATTTAAGCTTTACTGCTTTAGTAATAATTAATACATGATCATTGAACCTTTTCCTAGTACCAATTAATCAAGTTAATTCATAATAATGGAAGATCATACAACTACAATATGCATTTCATTAAGGGTAAATAACATTAAATCCCCCTCAACTATACTCTCTCTCCCAACTAACCCCTTGAACTATGTTTTTGACTGTAAACCCCCCAAACTATCATGATTGTTACAATTTAGTCCTTCCCGTCATAACGCCGTTAGTTAAATTTAGGATAGTTTGCACTCAGATCCTCTGAAGTTTTGGTCAATTGCACTCACCTCCTGAGATTTCATTTTTCTTGCAATGACACCCCTGAAGGGGTTAAGACCCCATGAAATGACTCTTGTGCCCTTGCTTTAGTGTAAAAGGCATGTTGGCTAAATTAATGGACCAAACAACCCTTATATATTAAGCTCAATTTAAAAAACTTTTCAAGTACTTTGGATACAAGGATTTTTGAAATATGGATATCTACATATAAGTAGACATAAGGATCACTAATTACAAATAGGTAAAATTTTACCTTCCAATTACTAATACATCAACTTAACTAAACTAATTACAAATGAGTCAACTTTTTTATTTAAGGACTCAAATACCCCAAAAAAAACTCCAATATTCTTTTTCTTCTTCTCTTTCATTCCAAAATCCCCAATCACTCAAAAATAAAAATAAAACATTTTGAAAAAAATTAAAATATTTCGAAAACAAAATGAGGAAAAAAATATTTTGGGAAAAAAATATTTTGAAAAAATAAAATATTTTTGGAAAAATAAAATATTTCAAAAAAATGAGGAAAACAATATTTCAAAAATATAAAATATTTCGGGAAAAATAAAATATTTCGAAAATATAAAATATTTTGTGAAAAATAAAATATTTTGAAAATATAAATATTTTTGGAAACATAAAATATTTCGGGAAAAATAAAATATTTTGAAATATTTTTGTTTATTTCTTTTTCACTTTTTTTCTTCTTCTTTTCAACGAAATGTGTTCAAGCCTTAAATTTCTTGGTGATTACAATGCAATATTTTGGAGTCAAGTGTGTCAAGAAGTATCAAGAACGAGTTGATTGAATTAAATTTGTTTTGAAATTTGGTGTCTTAAAAAGTAATAAATCTTAGGTGAGTTATATTTAGATAATTTATTTCAATATGACAGTGGACATAATCTGAATATTACTTGTTTAGTATAAATTGTTTTACTCGATTCTTATGAATTGCTTTGAATGCATCTCATAAAATATTTTATATTTTCGAAATTTTTTATTTTTCATGAAATATTTTATTTCCTAAATTTTTTTGAAATATTTTATTTTTCCCGAAATATTTTAATTTTTTCAAAATTTATAATTTTTCCAAAATATTTTATTTTTATTTTTGAGTGTTTGGGGATTTTGGAATGGAAGAGAAGAAGAAAAAGAATATTCGAGTTTTTTGGGGGGTATTTGAGTCTTTAAACAAAAAAGTTGACCAATTTGTAATTAGTTTAGTTAAGTTGATGTATTAGTAATTGAAAGGTAAAAGCTTATTTATGTGTAATTAGTGATCCTTATGTCTACCTATATATAGATATCTCTATTTCAAAAATCCTTCTATCCAAAGTACTTGAATTTTTTTTCAAATTGAGCTTAATATACAATGGTTGTTTGGTCCATTAATTTAGCCAATATGCCTTTTACACTAAAGCAAGGGGCACAAGAGTCATTTCATGGGGTCTTAATGCAAGGAAAATGAAATCTCAGGGGGTGATTGCAATTGACTGAAACTTCAGGGGATCTGAGTATAAATTATCCTAAATTTAACTAATGGCGTTATGACGGCAATGACTGAATTGTAACAATTTCATAATTGAGGGACCATCACTTAGTTGAGGGGGGTTAGTTGGGAGAGAGAGTATAGTTGAGGGGGGTTTAATGTTATTTACCCTTTCATTAATAATAATATCAAACACTACATTTAAATGAAAAATTAGTTTTATTTAGTATAACTCTTTTCTTTTCATTTATTGTAAGGAAATAACACTTTTGGACTCTTAAAATCATTGAATCCTTATGCTGCACCTATAGTGACATATATATATATATACAAATCATGACAGACCATATCGATCATAAAGAAAAATTGAACTATGATGAGCCTATATATCTCTCAAGTGGTTGACTTGACTTAATACATTTTTCAAGATCACAGTGACATTAATTTTTCTAAAATTACGAGTTTTTCTAAAATTATGAGTAAATTTATTGCAATTATTTTAATTATTTTATTTAATTACCAAAATAATATTAGATGATTTCATATATATTATATGTATGAGATTTAAAGTTTGGGATTTTTCTGAAATTGGATTTTATTTTATTTTAGCGTTTTCACTATCTGACACCCAGGAACCTAGGAAAAACGTATGATGGAAGTAGGTCACCAGAGTGTTCGGTATCGAATCTGAAAGGTGTGTTAGCTTCCTGATGATGTGTAGAACGGTTGGGTTGTAACCTGTCAAAAAGAACAAATAGTGACCGGAAGTGATGTCGGTGGGGTACCGGCCAAGTAGGCTCCGACGGTAAAGTTAGTACTTAGAACTTCGGGGAAAGGAAGTAGTAGTAATGAGAAGGGTAATTATGGCGTACGTCTTTAGGTTGAAGAATATTATATATTATATTGTCATAATAAATTAGGGTTTTGGCCAATAGATATGCCCACCTATGTTTAGACTAGGATTAGAGTTTTTAGTCGTCACACCCTAATTGTCTATTTTATCTTGGCTTGTTTTCACTCCAATTTTCTCTTATTTATGCATTATCATATCTTTTATTGTAATACACAGAATCAATATAATTATTTTATTCTCCTTTTCTTTTATTTCTCTTGATTATATTTATATTTTACATAGTATCAGAGTCTACCGATTCTTAGTAGTACTTTCCGCTTATTGATGTCTCTGCCGGGGATGACACTCCATCTCGCATCCCCGGCGACGATCTTCAATTAAGATATTTATATATATATAATATATATTATATTCTCGGTGGGATTTGTCTTAACCCTACCAGAATTCGTTTCAGATCTTCAGATCAACTTGTCTTAGATCTTCACATCATCTTGTTTTGGATCTTCGGATCATCTTGTTTTGGATCTTCAGATCAACTCATCTCGGATCTTCGGATCAACTCGTCTCGGATTTTCGGATTAACTTGTCTCGGATCTCCGGATCAACTTGTCTTGGATCTTCTGATCAACTTGTTTTGGATTTTCGGATCAACTCGTCTCGGACCTTCGTATCAACTTGGATTTTCGGATCAACTCGTTACAATTTTTCGGATCAACTGGTGTTGGATCTTTGGATCAACTTATCTGGAATCTTCGGATTTACTCATCTCGTATTTCAGACATCGTTTTCGATTTCAATTTGAAAAAACTAAGATTTCCGTGTCCAACTTGAGGAGGGTTGTTGAAGAATATTATATGTTATATTATTAATTTGTTATAATAAATTAGGATTTTGGCCAATAGATAGGCCCACCTATGTTTAGACTAGGATTAGAGTTTTTAGCGGTCACACCTTAATTGCCTATTTTATCATGGCTTGTTTTCCACTCCAATTTTTTCTTATATATACAAATCATGTCTTATATTGTAATACACATAATCAATATATATTTTTTATTCTCTTCTTCTTTTTATCTCTCTTGATTATATTTATATTTTACATGTATGAAAGTTGAAAATTGAAAATGAATACACGTTTGGAAAGAAAGGGCCGAGGAAGGCTGCTGCCAACATCAGTCAGAAGAATTGATAAAAGCCAGAATCTCTTTGATGGGTATATCGTATAGGAAATTGACAAGAAAGACAGGCAGGAGTCCGTAACTCTTTTGTCGTAGTTTGCTGGATTGATCAGCTTATGAGCCTCTAGATAGAAAATCCAATCCCTTTGGCCTTGCTTTCTCTTTCTGATAAGGAATTCCAGGTAGTTACTTGTTATGCACATTTGATCTTCTCTATTTCTCATCTTATTTATTTAGATTTGGGGGTGGGTGATCGAGATACAACTTCCTTTTTTGTTAATTTGAGTATATGCTTTTGCTGAAAGAAAGAGAAAACTCAAAGACAGCACAAGGATAACTTTGGAAGCTTAATTGATGTACAAATGCTTGAAAAAATAATAACCATGAGCCACTACAACCTATAAATGGAATATTAAGAATCTTTCATGAACATATCTTGGATTTGGAGTAGTAAGTATGTTTAAAAAAATTATTTTCTCTTTTCCGAAATGCACCAAGGACCCATAGAGTTGCAGCACCTGAATTACTTGGAATGATTCTTTTTTCTTTTTATAGACCATTAGTTACTAAAAATTTATTAATCGGTTGACCATCTAACAATACAAAGCAACGTGTGTATTATTACGTGTGCATGCACAAAGTTTGAAGGGGCAAGAAATTGCAGAAGCACTGTACAACATGTGTGCCTGCACGATTTGGAGCGTGGAGCGAAAATCCAATGGGTTCTTAGTGTTCATGCTTGATTGTATTATTTTCCTTTCTTTCCCTGTAGATGCTACGTAGTTTGGTTGGTCCTGGAAAAACTTAAACACCTCTGGACCCGATAAATTTCACCTCCCTCATTACTCAATTATTTCATTGTTCCACCTGGCTTCGAAACCTTCTAAAGATTGCAGGTCCAAAAACACTTGCTGAGCTGTTATACATTCACCATTGGTATAAAATGTTGAAAATAAACTTGATAAGGATAGCTACACATGCATGCATCAGAAGTCAAGAAATGCATGCTATCAAGACCATGCGTGAGTTCACCAACCAACACCATGCGTGAGTAGATCACGCCTATATCTACCGAAGTCAAATATGGCTGTGAATGAAGATTTGTTTTTTGTCTTGTTTTTATCTTCAGTTCTATATATACATGTGGTATTGTATTGTATTAATCAGAAGCTAGACCATAAGAATAGAGGTGTGAGAAAGAAAAAAGAGAGAAAAGTTTGTATTTTGAAAGAGAGTGAGTTTTTGAAATATAAGTTTTGTTATCTCAATTTTGTGTTGATCTGGGGCATGTTAATCACCTCAAGTGATTTTCAACATGGTATCAGAGCTTGGTGAAGCTTGAGCAAGCCCAGAAGTGAAAAAATAAAAAAGAGCCGAACCTTTCAAAGTCTATTCGTGAGTCATACGTATTCAAACCACAAGTTTGAGCATACACCTAGCTTCTCCGTTCCAGTAGGAACGTAACCTTGAATAAATCAGACCCAAACTCCAAGGCAAGCGCCCTCACGCGCCACCTGAAGAGTGGCGAGTGAAGCCCACTCTTAGCCACGCGCATGGTCATCTTCAACCTCCAGCTGCACGTGGCCCCCATGCGCACCCACGCACCTACGCGCCTCACGCGCACCCACGTCAGCGTGTGATGTCACCCTGTTGCCACGTCACCTTACCACATCATCATCCACGTGGCCCAACCAACAGTTGACACGTGGCCCATTCACCTGCAGACACGTGTCCCAACCAGGAGCCGACACGTGTCACTGCCACGTCAGCATCCACGTCAGCAAAAATCTAAAAATTACCAAATTACCCCTAGTTGGTATTTTGTCCGTTCCGGGCTCATTTTAACTCCGATTTGAGCAAACGAAGAGTCTTTCTTGACTAAACGGAACGCTCCGGACGCAACCGTGTGATCGGTTTGACCAGATTCTACACCAATTTTCAGAAATAAGCACCTCAAGTGCTTAAGCAAATCCGATGGCGTCCTCCAGCAATTTCTTCCAGCCCCAGCTTCCGCGACTGAACAAATATATTTACGAGAAGTGGTGTATCATGATGAGAATCCTTCTAGCCTCACAATATTTGTGGGATGTGATCGATACAGGGTATGATGAACCCGAAGAAGTAGAGAATCTAAGCCAGGCCCAACAGGCCGAGCTTAAAG
Source organism: Cornus suecica (assembly GCA_963922005.1). Lineage (NCBI taxonomy): Eukaryota > Viridiplantae > Streptophyta > Magnoliopsida > Cornales > Cornaceae > Cornus > Cornus suecica. Next base: position 26,270,373 of record OY998238.1, read on the forward strand.
AAGAAAGACGAAAGGACAAGAAGGCGTTATATCTGCTTTATCAAAGTGTAGATGAAGCAATTTTTGAGAAGATATCCGCTGTCAACACCGCCAAGAAAGCATGGGAAATTCTTCGTAAAACAAATCGAGGAATTGAAAAGACGATAAAAATTAGACTTCAAGGTCTAAGGGGGGAATTTGAATTGCTGCTGATGAAGGAAAGAGAGTCAATTTCTGAGTACTTTACCAGAATATTGATGATTGTGAATCAGATCAGAGGATGTGGAGAAAAGATTGAAGATGTACGTGTGCTCGAAAAAATAATGAGATCGCTCAATTCAAAATTTGAGTTCGTGGTTGTAGCCATTGAAGAATCGAAGGATTTGGATGGCATGACGGTTGACGAGTTACAAACCAAGCTAGAAATCCATGAACAACGAATCGACAGGAAGAATACCTCAAGCATCCCTGAGGACTCGCTCGTCCTGCAGTCAAAGTTCTCAGCCAGAAAAGAGAAATGGGGAAATTCACAAAAAAGTCGAGGTAGAGGTCGTGGCTATCAAAGACAAGAAGGTGAAGATGAGAAAAGAAAAGTGAAATGTTATAACTGCAACATATACGACCACTATGCCCGTGAATGCAGAAGTGAGCTAACAGAAGAAGATGAAAATGACGAACATGTGTACTTTGCAGAGAAAGACACAGATGAGCTAAACGGAGTGTTATTGATGGCTCAATATAGGAATCCTGTTAGCTGGATATTTGAAGAAAAAACGGAGCCCAAGGAGCTCGTGATTGAAGAAGAAGAGAATGAAGCAGAAGAATTGTCACCAACAGTGCCACAAGATAAGGTTGAAGCAGTGCCACTAACAGTGACACAAATTGCTCCCGTTCCTGACAAGAAGAAGTCAGAAATGGATCCGGGTGAAAGATACTGGACCAGAAAGAAGACAGATATGGATGAAGAGAAGTTCACCATAGATAAGAAGCAGTGTAGTCAACTAGAAGATAATAAGTCAACTAGGTTGAAGTGCGTCCATAAGACGAAAAGTGGAAAATGCGAAGTTCAAAGATACAAAACTCGCCTGTTTGTGAAAGACTACAAGAGTAGAAAAGTGAAACCAGACGAGTTCAATAGTCTGAGGAAGCAATGTAATGTCTCAGTAATAGTTCCAGGGAAAGAAAGTGCAGGGAAATAATATCTCTTCAGAGTTCAGGCAGGTCGACTCGGTTCAGTTCGAGGTACTTACTAGTTGTAGACTTGACTATGAAGAAGAGAGTCAACCATCTCTGTGCAAAACTGGACGAGAGAGAGGCAAAGAAGAGTTGCAAGGAATGCAGAAATTCCAAGATAAGTCCATAAGACTGAAGAAGAGTTGCAAGGAATGCAGAAATTTCGAAATAAGTCCACAAGACTGAAGATGGTGTTAGAAATACAGAAATATGGAGAATCAAGTTTAAGGGGGAATGTTGAAAATAAACTTGATATGCATATCCAGCTCCACATGCATGCACCTCACAGGTCAAGAAAGGCTGCATCAAGAACATGCGTGAGCTTGACAACACCATGCGTGAAGAATTCACGCCTATCCACCAAAGTCAATAATGGCTGCCATGAAGTGATTTGGTTTTTGCCTTGTGTTATCTACATGTCTATATATACATAATGAATGGTATTGAATTAAGTAGAAGCTAGAAGTGAGAAAAGAAAGGAAAAAGAGAGAGAGAGCTTTGTATTTTTGAAAGTGTGAGATTTGGAAATAAAAGCTTCGTTCTCTCAATTAAGTGTGTATCCTGGGTAGTTTAATCACCATTAGTGATTTACAACAAAATATTCATATAATTTTGACAACTGATTTGCATAATGAACTATAATTTGCAGACAGATGAAGCTGAACTCTTTGCCAAGTCTGCGCAAAATGCATATGAGCAATTTTGAAACAAGGCGACATTTTCGAGATCAATTCCTGTATTGTAATTATTTAAATGTACAACGTCAGAGAGTGATTTCTTCATTTTCTTACAATTAAGTCTCAGTTACTCTATGGCAGGTAGATAAAATGGAGGAGTATGCACAGGGGAAAGTTTGGACAGGTAAAGATGCAGCTTCACGGGGACTGGTTGATGCTATTGGCGGACTCTCTAAGGCTGTTGCTATAGCTAAACAGAAGGCCAATATACCAAAGGACAGACAGGTGATTTGTAACTCTTTGTTGTGCTTTTCTGTTGTTTTCTACTATTATGCCTCTAATTATTTGTTTTGGGGATAAATTATTTCATTGCAATGTCGACTAACTGTTGTAAAATAATGACGGATTATATTTTAACCGCTTCATTATTTCACTTTTCAATTGTTTAAACAAACATGGTTTTATTATGTGGTTTGAGAATAATTCAAGTTCATTGCAGAATTTAAGTTAATTTATTAGGTTAGAGTACACCACTAACATGTTTCAGTTTATTCATGTATATCTTTGAACTACTTTTTTTTCTTTCCTTTTTTGACAAATTAAAAATTAATTGCGGAATAGTCAATTTTAATTCAATCATTTAGCAAGATAATCCACGCAATAATAAATGTAAGTGTAGAAAATAAAGCAATAGTTGGTGTAGACAGAACATTGAAAGAATTGCTCCTAGACTTGACATCTACTGATGGAGTTCAAGCTCGGATGGATGGGATACTGTTTCAGAAACTGGAGGGATCTTCATTTACCAACCCAGTCTTAAATTTGAGTAAAGACTACCTGAGTTCTCTCTGACTGAGATGTCTCTTCACTGTCTCGATCTTATACGTGCTGATATCATAGCTGTATCATGTATCTCAGGCATGGAGAGGAACACCATATCAGTAGAGAAAAGGGAAAAGAAAATTAGCGTTGTTGAGCCATCTCCTTTGTATTTAAAATGTAATTACAAATGTTGTGTACGCTGCGACTTAATGGACTGTTGTATGTACCTGCTTCTGAGCATTGTATTATGCATCAGAGTTCAGAAAAAAGAGTATCCATTTTAGTGATGAAAGCTACCCATTTTATGATATTTGTAACCATTTTCGGTATCCTTATCCAGAAACAACAAATGTGCTTACCGAGAGCTTTATGTAATAAGTGTTGTGGACGGAGAATCGAAAATCAAATGCAGCTTTGTGCTAGAATTATGAGAATAATTTAGTTTTTTTTTTTCTTTTTTGTTATTCCCGGGAATGTCAATGTATTGGGTTTTTAGGTTATGTTTTAGTATGCAAGACTGAAATGGAATGCAAGTAAGAATGAAATGAAATAACTATTTTCATTATTTGGTTGTAAATATGAAACACTTTAGGAATAGAATGAACTTAAAAGAAAATTTCTCAAAAATACTCCTCTTAGTGATAAATATATAATTTTAATCAAATAATATTACTTTGTAATTTTTTTTACAAATAATGGTGAAAGGTAACGAATATAGTAGTGACAAACAATGGTCGTGGTCGTGGTAGTGGCGGCGGCTGAAGGTGATGGTGGTTGGAGTGGTTTGTTTATTTGAAATGTGAAAGAGTTGTTTTAGTCATTTTATGTTTTAAAACCATTTTTTAAGAAATAGAATGGTCATTCCATATATTTACTAATGAAATGATTTTTCATTTTAAGGAATGAATTTTAATTCATTGGGAATAACCATTCTCATTCAATGAGACATACCAAATAAAGGAATGGAGCATTCCATTTAAATTCATTCCTCCGTACCAAATATGACACAAGTATGTTTGGATGATCGGTGAAATGGCAAATAAATGATCCGTGAAAGACCTCTTCGGTTGGAATTCGCATTACAATCTTTTTATATAATTTTTTTCTTTTTATAAACTAAGAATTTAATAATTCACTACAAATCATATAAATTTATACTACAACATATGATTAATAAGAAACTTATCAATCGATAGATTGTGTAAATAATAACAAATTAGTTATTGTCATGTTTCTGAAAAACAATACAGTAAGAAATTTTGGCAGTAAATTTATTTTCTATTAATTTTTTGTGTACTGTAAAAAAATATATTGTAATGTAATTATGAGTAATTTCATCTTTGTGGAATATTAAAATTGTTGTTTATTAACATTGTAATCTATACTTATATGTATAAATAGATACATATATACACTGTATGGTTTGGTTTGGTTCAATTATAGTGGAGCTAGAAGCAAAATTAAAACTATAACTTAACGGGTTCTTTGTTTTGGGCTCGAAACCGAAGTTCAAACTCAAGATGAAGGGAAACAACAATCTGATTTCATTTTAACTATTGAAACTGCTCTTTCATGCGCATTAGTATATTAGATAGGATTATTCATTTGCGACTTTCTTTTGCTTTCCATCTGCAGGACTAGTTTTGTTCAGTTGTGGTCAGTTTGGGATATTTGACTATTTTACTCCTCTCAATAAAAAGGTTAGATTACATTCGTACAATGATTTTTTTTTTTTTAATTGTACATTTTGTTGCTTCAATATGCAAGATTATTTTGTACCTGGGACCAACTACTTTTATGTGTGACCAAAATTATAAGTTTGTGCTCAATTTGGGATGGGAGGACTACAAATTGGGCAGTTCCAGGCTTCCACCCAACCAAACCCAGAACATTTATCTAACTCCTAACACTCCCATAATCATTCTTGAACATGAAATAATTCTTATGAACATTTAAAAACATGGTCATAAACACATATATAAGCAATACTAATGGGCAACATAATTTTTTTTAAAAAAACATTACAGGTTAAGGACGGAAATCACATGGAAACACGAAAAACAATGTGTTCGGCCACGTCATTTTTTCTCCCAAATAATAAAACACATTCCCTCCGTTTCAAATTATAAGTCCCTTTTGGGAAATTCAACTTTTTAAGATGATGACTTTTATTGTAGTGTTGAAGACAACAGAAATTTAATGGGCTCAAAACCGTTTGGAAAATCCAAAAATATGTAGGCCCATGTATGTAAATGATTATATGACCTATAATTTCAAGTCCATGTAATATAAATAGCCCATTATTGCCTTGAATAAACAAGAAGTAACGACCCACTATAAAAAAGATAGTGGGTAGTTATTAGTCAAAGTGGGTCATGATCCCATGTAATGGGGGCATGATCCTATTAAATAGGAAAGACATTATGGGAGTGAGGAATATAAATATGGTCATTTGAGCCTAAATAAAGGATCTTTGATGTGAGTGAATTTTTGACACTTACATTTGGTGTCATCTGTGGGAATCTCGAAATATTTTTTCACTCACAACACTTCCATTTTTTATTGGTAAAACATGGTGTCTACTCGATCAACGAACAATGAAGTCAAGTTCGAAGAAGTCATAAGGCGGATGGAAGCTGTAGAGCAGAGAAACGCCGCCCTTAAGCAGCAGAATGCTGAGCTACTCCATCGAGTGGCTCAGGGCCCTTTTCCTCTCCAAAATTCCAATATAGCAAATGGTATAGATCAACCAAGGAACGATGAGCCAGAGCCCTCCAACTCCCATCATGAGCGAAACGTATCAGCCACCCAAAGGGACAAGGTGCCGAGGGAAGAGGAAGAATCCTCTCATCCCATAACAAGGGGAATACCAGCAGTACATGTCCCGACCCTGAACGACCTGCACGAAATGGCTGCCAAAATCCAGAGAGATGTGATGAAGGATTTAAAATTGCAGACCCCTGATGATCTGGCCATCCATGCAACGACAGATATGACCCAATCTCCATTCACAGAAGAAATTGAGGCAGCAGAATTCCCGAGGAAGTTTGTACTACCAACTTTTACACTCTATGATGGTACGAAGAATCCCCTCGATCATATCTACCAGGTGCAGACGAAAATGACCGTTTATGGGAGGAACCAAGCAGTTTTGTGCAAAGTCTTTTCAACCAGTTTGACAGAGGCACCACTTCTGTGGTTCAGGAATCAGTCCCCCGGATCCATCAGTAGCTGGAATGACCTCTGCAGGAGCTTCATCAGTCAGTACTTCAGTAACCGGAGGCAGAGAAAAATGATATCAAGCCTTTTCACCATGACCCAGGAAAAGGGAGAGAGCCTCAAGAGTTTTTTTTATCCAGATTCAATGTGGAGATGTCTTCTATTGATGACTGTGACCAATTATCAGCAGTAGAAGCATTTCGTATGGCGGTTATCCCTGGCACAAAATTTCACACTTCACTGGTAAAACGGCCCCCTGTCAACATCGGTGAACTCAATTCCAGAGCACAAGGGTATCTCAGAATAGAAGAAGAAGAAGCAGTCAGGCAGAGAAGAGCCTCACTGGTAACGGTGGAGGCGAAGTCCAAAGAAGGGATGAGGGATCAGAGGCCTCAACGACTCGAGCCATCTCGACAAACCTCATCATCCAGAATTTCAGACAAGTGTCAACGGACGGAAGAAAGAGCCACCCCACTCAAAACCAGCCTTAGAAAACTCTTCCAAGAAAATAAAAGCAAAGGGATTTTCAGACCACCTCTGCCAATCAGGCAACCGATGAAGTTGAGGGACATGACCAAGCACAGTGCCTTTCACAGTGAGTATGGCCATCATACAAATGACTGCAGGAACCTCCGAAGGCAGGTCGAGGCAATGATCACCAAAGGGGAACTAGCAGACTACATAATGAAGGATCAGTCGAGACCGGACAAACCACACAGGACACAGCCGAAGAACTCTACAGCAGGACAACCAGTGAGAGTCATCCACATGATCCAAGGAGGTGAAGAGGTATTGGAGGCCGAAGGAAGCAGAAGGTCAAAGCTAAGAAAAGCACACAAACTCAGACGAATCGGCAAAGTGTGTCAAACAACCCTCATCCAAGAAGAATCAAGAATTACGTTTTCAAAGGCTAATATGCAGAACATTCAGACACCCCATGAAGATCCTCTGGTAATCACTCTTCTGGTAGCTAATTGTCTGATCAAACATGTAATGATTGATCCAGGAAGCAGTACCAACATCATGACGAAGTGGGCCTTCGACAAGATCGGAATTGATGCATCGCAGCTATGCCCGGCTTGAACACCTCTGGACGTATTTGACGGATGACGCATTGAGCCAATAGGGGTAGTCCACTTATCAGTATTGGCTGCACGTTGAACCTTGAAAGAAGCCTTTGTTGTGGTGGACATCAAGCCATCGTACAATCTATTGATGGGACGAGGATGGATCCACCGGATGCAGGGAGTTCCTTCGACTCTTCATCAGGTTATGCGGTGCCTTGATCCGAATGGAGTGGACGTGACAGATATCCTTGGGGACCAGATAACATCAAAGGAGTGCTATTCAGTATCCCTGAAGGATCTGAATCCAAAGAACAAACAAGTCATGGAAATGTCAGATAAGGCCCTATACAACGAGAAATAACAATTACAGTCAGACCCTTCCTCTGAGGGTCAGGAGACTCAGGAAACCACAGAGCCCCTAGAAGAGGTGAATGTTAGTCAGACGGACCACACCGAAGTCACATTTATCGGCTCATACCTCCAGAAAGAAGAAAAGAACAAGCTGATCCACTTCCTCCAGCTAAACTCAGACGTGTTTTCCTGGTCTCATCTTGATATGCCAGGCATAGATCCCTCAGTCGCTTAGCATAACCTAAATGTTGATCCAGATGTCAGACCAGGGATGCAGAAATAGATGAGGTTTGAGGTAGAAAGGAACCAGATCATATCCGAGGAGGTGGGAAAACTGCTAGAAGCTGGATTCATAAGGGAAGTGAAGTACCCATCATGGCTATCAAAGGTGGTGGTAGTCAGAAAGAAAAACGGGAAATGGAGGGTCTGTGTGGACTTTACCAATTTAAACAAGGCATGCCCGAAGGATTGTTTTCCTCTGCCAAAAATTGATCAGATGGTGGATGCCACATCAGGATATGAAAGACTCTCTTTTCTTGATGCATACTCCGGCTACAACCCAATCCCGATGAATCAAGCTGACAAGGAGAAAACATCCTTGATTACCGAGGAATGTACGTACTGCTACAGAGTAATGCCTTTTGGACTTAAAAATGCAGGTGCCACTTACCAAAGGCTTGTCAGAAGGATATTCAAAAGTCAGATGGGGAAAATGGTTGAAGCCTACATAGATAACACAGTGGTAAAAAGCATAAGGAAAGACGACCATCTCAAGCACCTGGAAGAAGTGTTCGATGCACTCCGAAAATACGGGATGAAACTCAATCCAACTAAGTGCTCGTTCGGAGTCTCATCCAGACAATTCCTTGGGCATATCGTCAACCGAACAGGAATTAAGGCCATCCCATCACAAGTCAAGGCTCTGATAAGCTGCGAAGAGCCAAAAACGCAAAAGGAGGTCCAGATTCTAACATGAAGGGTAGCTGCACTGAGCAGGTTCGTATCCCGATTGACAGACCGATGCATACCATTTTTTTAGGCAATTAGAGGCGGAAAAGGAAGCATATGGGGATCAGAACAAGCTGAGGCCCTTCAAAAATTGAAGCATTATCTCCAGAATCCACCAATCCTCGCCTCACCAAATCCAGGAGAGCCACTTCATCTATACCTTGCCATATCGGCAGCCTCAACCAGCACAACACTTGTAAAGGATGACAAAAAGTGCCAGAAGCCAATCTTCTTCAGCAACAAGTCCCTATCTGATGCAGAAACCAGATACACTATGGCGGAGCGAGCCGTTCTTTCTCTAATCAATGCGAAGAGGCGACTGAGGCACTATTTTGAAACCCATCCAATCGTGGTGCCAACCACCATGCCTATAAGAGCCATCATGTCCAAACCTGATCTGACGGGGAAGAATAACTAGATGGGCGTTGGAACTCGGGACATTCGACATCACGTATGTGCCAAGAACAACCATCAAAGGTCAAGCCTTAGCTGATTTTCTCCTAGAAGCAGAGCCAGGGTCAATCCTACAGGACCTAGATGAACCCGAGTGGACGCTCTATGTAGATGGATTGGTTGGTTTACCAGGTTCAGGAATTGGACTTGAAATTATAACACCAGACCGAACCCGAATCCAGCAATCAATCCGTCTAGAGTTTTCTGCTACCAATAACGAAGCCGAATACAAGGCACTCCTGGCTGGACTACGACTAGCTCAGAGCCTCTATATTAGAAGGCTCCGTGTATTTAGTGACTCACAACTAGTGGTCAAGCAAGTTCAAGGCGAGTATGATGCAGGGGAAAAAATACAGCCCTATAAAAGACTGGCTCAGATGGAGTTGGACAGATTGGAGCAGTGTACCCTCAGTCAGATCCGCAGGGAAGAAAATGAAAATGCGGATCGGTTGGCCAACATGGCGTCAGTCAATGATTAAGATTTGACCAGAGTCGCCCCGATCAACTACCTTGACGTCCCGAGCATCCATCAGCCAGATGTCGTGTGCGCAATACCTTGGGAGCCGAGTTGGATGGATCCCATAACAAAGTACCTCAGGAATGGTACCCTTCCTGATGATAAAACAGAGGCTCGGAAAATTCACATGAAGTCAGCCAGATATGCCTTCCTACATGGCCAGCTTTATAGAAGATCTTTTGGGGGTCCATACCTTCGATGCCTCACGCCTTCAGAGGCATCAACCATAATGAAGGAAATCCATGAAGGATCATGCGGAAATCACTCGGGGGGACTAGCGTTGGCCCATAAAGTCCTAAGCCAATGATACTTGTGGCCTTATCTCTCCCAAGATACTGAAGCTTATGTTAGAAGATGCAAGAAGTGTCAGTTCCATGGAGACTTCATCCATCCGCCACCAGAACTGTTGAACCCCATTTTCAACCCGCACCCATTTGCGCAATGGGGGATCGCTGCAGTTGGACCACTTCCCATGGCTCTCAGATCAGTAAATCAAGCACTGATAACAACTGATTATTTCACAAATTGGGTTGAGGTCAAATCTTACTCCACCGTCACTCATAGGCATGTAATCAAGTTCATATGGACCAGTATCATCTGGAGATTCGGAGTGCCAAGGGTGATAGTGATCGACAACGGAACAAATCTGGATAATCAGTGGACCAGACAGTTCTGTAATGAACATGGGATTCAGTTAAGAACATCATCAGTCGCATACCCTCAAGGAAATGGCCAAGCCGAAAGATCCAACATAACAATACTGAATACCCTGAAGAAGTTGGAAGACCATAAAGGAATTTGTCTAGACAAACTTCCAGAGGTACTATGGTCTTACCGAACGACATCAAGAATCCCTATAGGAGAAACACCATTCTCGATGGCTTATGGGACAGAAACAGTCATTCCAACAGAGCAAATAGTGCCAACAGCCAGAATAGAGCTGTATCAGGAGGAACTGAACAATCAACAGCTCATTGATGGACTGGATCTGCTCGGAGAAAAAAGAGATCAAGCTGCCATCAAGCTAATAGCCTACCATCAAAGGGTCAGGAACGCCTTCAATAAAAAAGTCAGAAGACGAGAGTTCCAGGTGGGCGATATGGTATTAAGAAAGAAGATCGGGTTAGTCAGAAAGCTCAGGGAGAATTGGGAAGTGCCATACACAGTCATAGAGGTCATAGGACGTGGGGCTTATCGCCTCAGGAATAATGACGGCAATATGGAACCCAATTCACAGAATGTCTCACGACTGAAGAAAGATGGTCATCCTTCTTGCAATCAAATAGCCTGATTCATAAACGTCAATAATAAAATAGTTCCTAAGTAGTGAAATGATAGAGGCTTATAAGCCTTAATCACACTTCCAGAGGAATGAAATTGAAAATAATTCCTAAGTAGTGAGATGACAGAGGCTTATAAGTCTGACTCACACTTCCAGAGGAATAAAATTGAAAATAATTCCTAAGTAGTGAGATGACAGAGGCTTATAAGCCTGACACACTTCCAAAGGAATGAAATTGAAAATAATTCCTAAGTAGTGAGATGACAGAGGCTTATAAGCCTGACTCACACTTCCAGAGGAAAGAGATTGAAATTAATTCCGAAGTAGTGAGATGACAGAGGCTTATAAGCCTGACTCACACTTCTAGAGGAATGAAATTGAAAATAATTCCTAAGTAGTGAGATGACAGAGGCTTATAATCCTGACTCACACTTCTAGAGGAATGAAATTGAAAATAATTCCTAAGTAGTGAGATGACAGAGGCTTATAAGCCTGACTCATACTTCTAGAGGAAAGAGATTGAAATTAATTCCGAAGTAGTGAGATGACAGAGGCTTATAAGCTTGACTCACACTTCCAGAGGAATGAAATTGAAAATAATTCCCAAGTGATGGGATGACAGAGGCTTATAAGCCTGACTCACACTTACAAAGGAATAAAATATTAGAGTAGAGGCAAATTAGCCTGATTCACATCAACAGAAGAATTAAACATTAAATGACAGAAGCAAATAAAAGTGCATGTCCTATTAATAAGCAAAATCGCTGTCTTGTATTACAAAAATTGCCCGAAGGACATAGTACAAAGTACAACATTACAAAATGAATATAGAGAATCCTAAGTATGGCTTGGACCGCTGAAGTCCTTCCCTAAGGAATCTACATGTTTGGTCGGGGGGAAGAATTCTATAGAAGGGTTGAGGGGGTCAGCAGGAAGATACCCTTTGAGGAATTCCGTGAAAAGGTTCTGAGCATGACTAGGCTCGGGGCTGGCATATGGTTTCTGTACCCCTAACACCTCATCCATGGCATCAGGGTCCTTGATCTTCCTCCTTGCTGGATCCTTCTCTCCAACAATGAAGCCTTTCCGCCAGAATTCACCAGCCACTATCCTGTTCATCCTTGAATAGTGCTGGTGCATGTCAAGCCCTCCTTTCTTACACATCTCTAGGGCATACTAAGAGATGCCAAACTGGTGTTGAAGAGCCTCATGGTCAGATGCAAGCTTCTCCTTCTCACTGGACAACTTAGCATTCAGCTCTTTTGCATGTGCGAGTTCTTCCTCCAACTGAGCAACCCTAGAAGGAAGATCCCCCAGCTGAGCCTTCAGCTCTTTCTCCTTGTCATCCCTCTCAGCCAAGTCAGTCTTGAGGCGCTCAACTTCCTTAGCATTAGCCTCGTGGAGAAGACACAGGGCATTCACGCTGAAGAGGGCCTAAAAGGAAAAATTTCAAGGCAAAGTAGATCAACATTAAAAATATAGCAAGGAGAAACATAAAATCAAACAGACACGTACCCCCATTATCAATCCTGGAGTACGACCAACAACGATGTCAGGGTCGACCTCTCTCTGCACGGCAAGCTCCTCAGACGTCCAGAGGTTCTTTGCCCGAGCTATCATGGAAGTCATTGAAGAAAGGCTGGGAGCAGGTTGGTCAAAGGAAGTAGAACTCTTGTCCTTGTCCTTATGCTTCCTTCTCTTGGAAGGTCTCTCCTCACTCATGGGTCTAGTGCGAGCAGAAGAGGGTTGGAGTAATTCAGGTATGGTAGTCTGCACAAGTGCAGACCCGGAGGCATCACCCGCCACAACAACGGTCACAATCTGAAGTTCAGAATTCAGAGGCACTTGTTCTTGTCCTGTTGGTGGCGTGGCTATCTCCTCTACCTCATCATCATCATCCTCGATTACCGGTCTAATCGAATCCATTATGATCTTGAAATTGGCTCCTAACCTTGATATACCCTGTAAATTCGCAGGAGTAAGTAGGTCAGCGCATGATTTACGGTCCGACCAGACCTTAGACTTCAGTAAAGAAAAATGGGTATCTACATCCTGAGCTACAATGTCAGTATCATCATAACCTAAAAACTTATACACAAAATTCGCTCTGAGCTGATCACACCCAAAGCGGAGGCACGACTACTTATGGATAAAAGAGAATGGAAGAAGGGCCAGACGCTTAAAAACACTTGGGATCGGCCATTTTCTAGAATATGGATAAAACCAAGCCCCCTTTACTAAAATCATCTTTTCCTTCCAATACTTCTCCGTTTTTTCAGTCCCATGGCAGATCGCCCGACCCTTGTAGGGGTAAAAGTTGTACCTCCCCTCACAATCCTTCAAGACCACAATTTTATAACAAAGTAGAAGATATGCCAGACCCAAGGACAACTTTTTGTCTCTGTTTATCAAGATCAACATTGAAATTATTCGGAGGAAGTTTGGGTTGACTTGCAGAGGGGTTATTCCTAAGGTAAAGAAAATGAAGTGAAATAGAGGGTGAAGAAGGAATCGAAGCGCCTTTATCTGAAGAGCAGACAACAACACCTCATCCGGACCCACTTCATCTCCCGTCCTAAAATCATAGGAAGGGTCATACTCCTTCAGGATCACCTCCTTTGGGATCTTGCAATCCCTCCTCAAACTCTTAATGTTCACGGCTTTCCTCTTATGGGCGTCGAGAGGTTCGGCCACAAACAAGGCTGATTCAGTGGAGATCCCAACAGGTATGACTTCAGGTGCCTCAACCCTTCCCGAAGAAGCAGGGATAGGGGCTCCAATAGGAAGACTAGTTGATGCGTCTGCTCCCTCATGCGGGTCAAAAACGGAAACTCCCACTTGTTGGTCCGGTACATAAACTCCTAACCCGGGTAGGTTCAGGTGATTGGTTATGGGCAAAGAAGAAGAAGGAGATGATGAAGAAGATGGGTTTGCAGAAGGGGGGCTCGGTGCATCAGATCCTCCATACTCACGAGGAATTGTTCCTTCGGTCGACCTTGAAGTGTCGTCACCAGACATAATGAAAGGAGATGATAACTTACACAAAATGTATCGGCGATGAGGTAGAAGAAGCTCTGGCGACCAAAATATGAACGGCGGTGGAAGCTTGAACACTACTTGTAAATCACACACAAGAATTGAAAAAAAAAGAATAAAAAATGAAGCCCAAAAAGAGGTTTATATACACTCAAAACATACCAACAGTCGCCATTAAATGGTTGAGGAGGCACACCGGTTCCCAATGCCTCAAATGGTGAGAAAGGGGAACAGGTAGCCGCATCTCTGGATTCAAAAATCACGTCTTTTTGCAATCATGGTGATGACATCATCCTACAGCTGTAAAGCAATAATATCAGTGCAATTCGGGTCAAGCCCATGAGCTCATATGCCCGACCCGAATGGGGCTAGTGAAGACAGCAGAAATTTAATGGGCTCAAAACCGTTTGGAAAATCCATAAATATGTAGGCCCATGTATATAAATGATTATATGGCCCATAATTTCAATCACATGTAATATAAATAGCCCATTATTGCCTTGAATAAACAAGAAGTAACGACCCACTATCAAAACATAGTGGGTAGTTATTAGTCAAAGTGGATCGTGATCCCATGTAATGGGGGCATGATCCTATTAAATAGGAAAGGCATTATGGGAGTGAGGAATATAAATATGGTCATTTGAGCCTAAATAAAGGATATTTGATGTAAGTGAATTTTTGACACTTACAAGTATTAATGAATGAGATACCAACTTCACCCATGCTCCCACCATAGTGTAAATATGTTATAACTATAATGTTTGAAGGTTAAATTGGTAAAATGATTTAATAAAATGCTTTGACTTTTTAAAGTGAACACTTATTTTGGGATGAAGAAAGTATAACATTTGTCTACTGTTATCTCCAAAGGAGTAATTGATGTTTTGAAATGTAGTAAATTAACATACTAGTTCACAAAATACAGAATGATAAGAAAAGAAAACATCGACCCAGCCCAGCCCCAAGACGAGTTATAAGGCTCAACTATATACATCCTTATACATAACTGTGTTTGTATATTATAGAAACACATAGTTATAGGTTTTTAGATAGTTGACAAAGATACGTGACATGATAAAATTATATAAAAAAAATGTACTCCCTCCATTTCACTCCAAGTGTCCATCTTTTCTCTTTTATCCGTCTTAATATAAGTGTCTTATTTAAAAAATCAAACTATTTTATTTTGTCATTTTACCAATTTAACATTCATGCATTAAAATATTACAAAACCTAAACTACAAACCATCACATCATCTTTGACCCACTATGAGCAATATTGACAATTCACTCACTACCAATATAATATAAAATAGGGTAAAATGCAGAAAACTCCCTTGAACTATTGTTCTTTTGCAAATAACCCCCCTAAACTTCAAATAACCCTCTGAACTATTAATTTATTGCAACTAACCCCCCTTTCATTACAAATGACTGTTTTACCCTTCTTCTTAAATTTTTCGTTCTTTAAATTATACCCATATTATTTTCTCTTATGTAAGATATTAATGATGGCATTCACCTTAATTGTATTAGAGTAAATACATTCTCAAATGAAAAAAAAAACCATAAAGTTATAAGTTGTAATTATTTTGTAAATAATTAATTTGTTATTAAAGTTTAGTATGCCTTAAATAATAACATATTTTATTTTAAGTTTAAAATTATTTACGATAAATTTTTATTTTAATAAAATATATCTACAAAGAACTTAAAACGACTTAAATAATAGATACATTTTTTTTCTAATGTTATATAGATAATGTTTATTTAATTAATATTTAAGTCATAATTTAATAAATAAAAATTAAAAAATATATGTTTATTTATGAATATTTGAATGATGAATATGGTATCAAATTAATATCAATTATTTTATAATCTTTGTTAATAACTAATAACAAATGCATTAAACCTAATTCAATAAAAGGGCATTTTGGTCATTTATGAAAAACATTCAAGACAATGGGGCATTTTGCAATAAATTGTTATAGTTTAGAGGTTTTGTTGCATAAAAAATAGTTCAGGGGGGTTATCTACAACAATGACCATAGTTTAAGGGGTTTTCTGCATTTAACCCTATAAAATATCAAAAATCATTCTCTTAAAAAGTTATATTCCTCAAAATGGATACTTAAGTGAGATGGAGGGAGTATAATTTATATAAATGTAATTTAAAATGATATGTTAAAAATTCAAATAAATAATAAAATATTAATATTTAATATATATTTTTGAACGGTTCGAGTTCTTGGTGAATTTTATACAAAAATCAAACCCTCCTCAAACCCGCTTGGGGTTTTGACTTTCAATATCAAATCCGCCCCAAAACATTTAATAATTTACCAAATCCGTCACATTTGGGACGGAACGGGTCGAAACCCAACCGAATCATGTTAAATTTCTATCTCCATATAAGAGGGCTAATTTATATATATATACATATTTTTTTACATAGATTTGAACATTAAATCTGAAGTGTACCATTATTACTCTCTTGATCTTAATCTAGACATAAATAAGTATAAATATACGTATAAATATATATATATACATAAATATATATAAATATAAAAATAGACTTATACATGTATATATATATATTTGCACATAAACCGACGTGAACACAAAGATGTACATATACATAATATATATATATTATAAATAAGTATAAATATATATATATATATATATGATAGAAGCATCAACATCCATAGTTGTCAGATGTTGTGTGTGGAGGCATACAACAACGTGATCAAGTTGGGGAAAAAAAGTGTTAGATTCTTATTTAATTTAAATTTTTTTTGTTTTTTTGTGTTGTTGGGTTTTGTACTAGCTAGTACTATACTACTATATATGCAGATCAAAACAGTGCTATATAGCTAGTTATTAATGTTGTTATTGTTGATGATGCTGGTGGATCAACATGACTACTAATTGCTGTTTTATATAAGAATCCAATATATATAAGTGTAGTTTGGAATATCATGTTATATATATATATGTTGATTACATGATTCGTGGTTACGGTCCCGTAACGGTCGTTATGTAACGAATTTTCATATGGATGTTACTGTTACAGGCTGTTACGGCCCCATTATCCGATTCTCACACCCGTAATACGGGCCGTTACGGTGGCCGTAATCCCGATTCTCACTGGTTCCGAAAATACCCTAACGGTTAACACAATTGAAGTTTTTCAAAAATATAGATTAAAAATCTTTTTGTTATGTATATGATATGATAAATGTTACTCCATTATTAAATTATTGAAAAGTAAAGAAAAAAAAATTTAATTTGAACCCGACTTGGATAAAAGAGTTAAGGTAATAAATCAATTGTAGGAAGAACCAAAGACACAATAATCATCAAAGTGATGGTTCTTCTTCAATGATTCATAGTTTTGGTGAATTTTTGTTGGGGCAGTCGCTAAGCTCACAGTATGGATTTTCATATGGTACAAGTCAAAGTTATTATCTGCCACAACCATATAGATTTTTTCATGCAGAGGAATACCCCATTGTGCCTCATCAACCTCAAATGTCTTATGGATATTATGGACAAAGGCATAACATTAGTACAAATCAATCTAGTAATTCATCGGGATATGCTTAGGGTCAAAATCATCCTTATCAGTTACAAAGTAAAGATTGTCTACTAATGATGAATCAAATGTCCACTGAAGATATAACTCAAAATTGGCAATCTTTTCATGAACCCCAACCAAAGCAACAAGATTCACCGCTGTAAGAGTGGAAATGTTCAGCCCAACTGAGCCCATCTGTCATCAGGCCCATCAAGTTTCTGGGCCAGCAAGATTTTTATGAACCCAGTAATGAAGCCCATTTAGAAAATGTATATAAAGAGAATCCAAAAATTAATAAAGGCATTCGAAAAGGTGTTGAACATTTTTATGTGTTTACACATTAGGGTCGTCTGTGGGAACGAAATGAGGAGTTCCTGATTTTTCAAATGCCCTTCGGTACCTGTAAAATCGCCTCCTTCTTCCCATCTCAAAAGGCTAAGTCTGTTTGATAGGCAAAAGACCCTCCACCTCCAAAAACCTCCACTCACTACCTCCCCGGACGAGAATGCCAGTCACTCGTTCACAGGCAGGCATTCTGCCCACTGAGGACAATCGTGCAGAGGATTCCCAGACCATGGAGCAAATTCTTCAACGCTTGGCGGCTGCTGAGGAACGTAGCGTGGCCTTGGAGAAACAGAATGCAGAGCTCAGGGAGAGGTTGGCTCCACCAGCAGCTGCCTTACCGGCAGTTACACCTAACCCTCCGGTGGTGGCGATCGACCATTCTCTGAACCAACCTGAAGAGCACGCCGAATCTTCTCAGCGCTCAAGAAAGGCTCCAGCAGCCGACGAGTCTATAACCCCCCAGAAACTTCAAGCAATGATGGACGAGTTCCAAAGGAAAGTTCTCGGGGACTTGAGGTCCCGATCTATGGACGACATAGCCATCCAGGCGTCCACTGAATTGATACAGTCGCCCTTCGTTCAGGAAATAACCCAAGAGCCTTTCCCAAAGAAGTTCGTTATGCCACAATTCACCCCTTATGATGGCACAAGGGACCCCGAAGAACACATATACCAGATTCATCAGAAAATGACCATGTACGCCGAGAATTCAGGATGGCCCTCATTCCTGGAACAAAGTTCCATCAATCTTTGGTGAAGCGCCCTCCATCGGGCATTGGGGAACTGAACTCTAGGGCCCAGGGATACTTGAGAATTGAAGAGGAGGAAACTATCAGGCAAAGGAGATCAGCCTTTGTCGGCCTTGAAATTCAGTCCAAGGATCGATTGATCGATCGGAAGCGATTAACTCCACCGGGATCGTCGGCCCCAACGGGATCATCAGTTACAAAGCCATCTAAACGACCCAGGTTAGAAGAAAGGATAACACCCCTGAAGGTTAGCCTTGCAAAACTTTACCAGGAGAACAAAGCCAAAGGAATTTTCCAGCAACCCCCTACCATGCGACAACCACTTGACCAGAGAGACAAGACAAAACACTGCGCTTTCCATGGTGATTTCGGGCACATCACGAACGAATGCCGCAATCTAAGGCAACAGGTGGAGACGTTACTACTTCGCGGAGTACTCCGGGATTACGTCCAACGAGACAGGCTAAGAACCGATCAACGCGCCCTCGACATCCCTCGAAACCCCTCAGATGCACAGCCGGTTAAAATCATCAACATGATTCATGGTGGCCCCCCACCCAAAGAGACCGAAGGATCGCGCCGAAGCTATCTACGGAAAGCCCAAAAAATGAGAAAAGTCAACGAAATTAGTGAAGCCCGATACAAGGCTAAAGAAACTCACATCACTTTCTCGGTGTCGGACCTTCGGGGAGTCCAAACCCCGAATGAAGACCCTCTGGTTGTGACCCTAATGGTGGCCAACTGCCTTGTGAAAAGAGTCGTGATCGATCCTGGGAGCAGTGCCAACATCATCACAAAATGGGCTTTCGAAAAGCTCGAAATCAATCCTTCTGAAATTATGTCATCCCGATGCCCCATCGCAGGTTTTGATGGCAGGCAAATCGAGCCGATCGGTGAAGTTCAGTTACATGTGTCTACCGCTCATAGGACCCTGAACGAGACATTCGTTGTGGTGGACGCCAAACCTTCATACAATCTGCTTATGGGAAGGGGATGGATTCACCGAATGCAAGGTGTGCCTTCGACTCTTCACCAGGTCATGAGATGCTTAAGCCCTGACGGTACAGGCACCATTGATGTCAAGGGCGACCAGGTGGCCGCCAAGGAATGTTATTCGGTCACTCTGAAGGAGATCCAGAAGGTTCAGGCCCCAGCGGTACCTCAATCGAAGGAGCAAAGTTCATGCTCCAAATAGCAATTAAAGAATGGGGAGCCGGGCTCCCCAATTGTGGTTGAACCACTACAATCGATCTGTGTCGTGCCCGACAACCCGGAAAAAGTTACTTTTGCAGGTACAACCCTCACCGATTATGAATTTGAGGAACTAACACTATTGCTGCAGGACAACTCTGACGTCTTCGCATGGGAGCATACAGACATGCCGGGGATAGATCCCGACGTTTCACAGCACTCATTGCATGTTGACCCAAACGTCAGACCAGTCAGGCAAAAGCAAAGGCGCATGGGAGCACATCGGAACCGAATTATAGCAGATGAGGTATCCAGACTGCTCCAGGCCGGCTTCATCCGGGAAGTCAGGTATCCCGAATGGCTTGCCAACGTCGTGGTTGTCCAAAAGAAAAACGGCAAATGGAGGGTTTGCGTTGATTTTACCGACTTGAACAAGGCATGCCCGAAGGACAGTTTTCCACTCCCAAAGATCGACCAGATGGTTGATGCTACCTCGGGCTATGACCGTCTAACTTTCCTGGATGCCTATTCAAGTTACAACCAAATAAAAATGAACCCGAAGGATGAGGAAAAGACTTCCTTCATTACTGAAAAAGGTAGATACTGCTTTAAAGTTATGCCTTTCGGACTGAAAAATGCAGGTGCTACTTTCCAGAGATTGGTCAACAAGATCTTTAAAGGTATGATGGGCACAGTAATCGAAGCCTACATTGACGATACTGTAGTCAAGAGCAGAAAGAAGGAGGACCACATCACTCACCTACGCCAAGTGTTCGCTACCCTCAGGTCCCATGGCATGAAGCTTAATCCAGCAAAGTGTTCTTTTTGTGTATCATCTGGACAGTTCCTGGGGCACATCGTGGACCGGACTGGTATCCAAGCCAGCTCGACACAAGTCAAAGCCCTGATAGAAATGAAGGAGCCCCGAACACATAAAGACGTTCAAGTCTTGACGGGAAGAGTGGTAGCACTTAGCAGATTCATCTCATGACTCACTGATCGTTGCCGACCATTCTTTCAAGCAATAAAGGTGAAGAAGGGAGAGATCTGGGGTCACGAACAATCGGAGGCCCTGGCGGGGTTAAAAGAATACTTGACCATGCCCCCCATCTTGTCTACACCAACCCCCGATGAAGTATTATACCTTTATTTAGCAGTATCCTCCGCTTCAACCAGCGCCGCCCTCATTAGAGAGGACGGGAACCTTCAAATGCCAATATTCTACACCAGTAAATCCTTGGCTGAGATAGAAACTAGATACAGTAGGTAAGAAAAACTGATTATGTCACTGGTGAACGCCAAGAGAAGGCTAAGGCATTACTTTGAAGCCCACCCGATCGTTGTCCCAACAACTACACCCCTACGGGTTATTATGTCGAAGCCTGACCTCTCGGGGCGAATCTCTAAGTGGGCCATCGAGTTGGGCATATATGATTTGACATATATACCCCGGGTTTCCATCAAAGGACAGGCTGTAGCGGACTTTTTGCTCGAGAGTGAGACTGAGGAGCCAGACCAGAACAGTGAACTGGATACATGGAAGATCTTTGTGGATGGATCAGCCAGCTCTTCCGGATTAGGGATTGGCCTGGAAATTTTAACATCTGATGGGACACGCCTTCATATGTCGGTGCAATTGCAGTTTCCAGCCACAAACAATGAGGCGGAGTACGAGGCCGTCGTATCCGGTTTGAGGATAGCCCGAAGCCTCAAGATTCAGTCCTTAGCAGTACACAGTGATTCTCAACTTGTTGTCCGTCAGATCAACGGAGAATACGAAACAAAGGACCCGACAATGAAGTTGTATCGAGCGCTAGTTTTGAAGGAGACAGAAAGTTTTCACAGAGTCACCTTTACCCAAATCCCCATGAATGAAAACTCTGAAGCTGACCACCTGGCCAATCAAGCTTCCTTAGCCGGGGAGGATCTAACCCGGGTTGCACTGTTGGATTTTATTCAGAGGCCCAGCATTCAAGAGCCCGAACGAGTAATGCTCATCCCATGGGAGCCCAGTTGGATGGATCCCCTGATAGATTACTTACGTAATGGAACTCTTCCCGAAAATAAAGCTGAAGCTCACAAGGTCAGGAGGAATTCGGCCCGATACTCAATCATAAACGGGCAACTCTACCGAAAGTCCTTTTCCGGTCCCTACCTGAGATGTATCACACCGTCAGAATCTAGAGCAGTGATGCACGAGATTCACAGTGGGGCTTGTGGAAACCACTCCGGCAGCAGGTCCCTTGCCCATAAGGTACTGTCTCAAGGGTACTTCTGGCCCTACCTGTCTCGGGATGCCGAGGAATACGTCCAAAGGTGCAATCCATGTCAAATGCACGGGGATGCTATCCATCGGCCACTTGAGTTCCTGCATCCCACTATAGTACCGCACCCATTCGCCCGGTGGGGAATGGATATAGTGGGACCTTTACCGAAAGCAATCCGGTCGAATGCGTACATCCTTCTGGCAACCGACTATTTCACCAAATGGGTTGAAGCCGAAGCCTATCCCACCGTCAAAGGGAGTCACGTCATCAAATTCATATGGACCAACATTATATGCAGATTCGGGCTACCAAGAACGATCATGATGGATAACGGAACAAACCTGGACAATAAGGAGGTTAGAGCATTCTTTGCCGAACATGGTATCAACCAGAACACGTCTTCCGTCGGCTACCCGCAAGGGAATGGGCAGGCGGAAAGGACAAATCGAACTATATTCAACACTCTGGCCAAAAAACTTGAAGAAGCCAAAGGGGCCTGGTTAGAGAAACTGTCCGAAGTTCTCTGGTCATATAGAACGACCCCCAGACAACCCACTGGAGAGACCCCTTTTGCCATGGCGTACGGTGCTGAAGATGTGATTCCGACTGAGATCCGGGTTCCAACCCTCCGGAGCGAGGCCTGGGTCGAAGGACCAAGTAACCAGCATTTTACTCAGAATCTTGATCTTCTGGATGAAAGAAGGGAGGCTGCCGGGATCAGGCTGGCTGTTTATCAACAGCAAGTCCGGAACCACTTCAATCAAAGAATCAAAAGAAGAGAGTTCCAGATCGGAGACATGGTCCTTAGGCGCAAAATCGGGCTTGTAGGCAAGCTCAGGGAGCCTTGGGAGGGCCCGTACACCATCTCTGAAGTCATCGGTCGCGGAGCATACCGAGTCCGAAGGAATATTGATGGCGGAATGGAACCAAACTCCCAGAACGCCTCTCGCCTCAAGAGGTACTACCCTTGATGGGCCAAGTCCTGTTTTTTACATGGATCTTTTTGTAAAAAGGCTACAGCAACTGGTCGGTAAAAGTCATTATTATGGCCAATTAAATAAATCATAAAATCTGCTAGTGTGCCCGAAGTCACAACACAGATCCTGAAGTGATCATTGTTCCAAAAATAAACTAAGTGTTGCATTGACTTTCGCATGGCCTGAAGAGCCCGAAGTCACAACACAGATCCTGAAGCGATCATTGTTCCAAAAATAAACTAAGTGTTGCATTGACTTTCGCATGGCCTGAAGAGCCCGAAGTCACAACACAGATCCTGAAGCGATCATTGTTCCAAAAATAAACTAAGTGTTGCATTGGCTTTCGCATGGCTTGAAGAGCCCGAAGTCACAACACAGATCCTGAAGCGATCATTGTTCCAAAAATAAACTAAGTGTTGCATTGACTTTCGCATGGCCTGAAGAGCCCGAAGTCACAACACAGATCCTGAAGCGATCATTGTTCCAAAAATAAACTAAGTGATGCATTGACTTTCGCATGGCCTGAAGAGCCCGAAGTCACAACACAGATCTTGAAGAGATCATTGTTCCAAGAATAAACTAAGTGATGCATTGACTTTCGCATGGCCTGAAGAGCCCGAAGAGCCCGAAGTCACAACACAGATCCTGAAGAGATCACAAAACTTTGTAAAAATAAACAAAATAACCAAGTATCGTTATAACTGTAAAAGTCGAAAGTCGAATGGACAAAACCTATTATATCTCATTCAAAATGGGCCCCTGTGGCCAAGGCTTACAATGCATTTCATAAACAGTAAATACTAAAGGTCAACGCTGGTGCCCGATACATTTGGGTTCACTGAAACGATGGCCCCATCGGGAGCCGGAGGATCAGGAGGGGCGGTGATGCTCATTCCTGGGAGAGGCTTGGTCAGGAACTCGCAGAAACGAACGTCGTCTGGACCACCAACCGGATCGTCGTACGGAGGGGAGATGCCCAGACTCTCATCCAGTTCTTCCACCGAGGCAAAAGTCCTTTCTTCGACGGGTTTCTGCATGTCACTAAAGCATGACCTCCAACCAAACCCGATCCGGTATTGGGATGTTTTGCAGAAACGCTTATACATTTCGTTCCCACCCCGGTGACACATCTCCACCACCGACCTCTCCGTGGCAAGGAGATTCTCCATCTCAACCCTCTCCTCCAGGAGCTTCGAATTGGAAGCCGTCAAGCTCTCATTATTAACTTTCAGGCTCCCATTCTCAGCCTTCAAGGCCTCCGTCTCAGCAAAGAGGGCCCGCCGAACTGCTTCCATTTCTTTAATTTTTTCTTGAGCCGCCCGAAGCTGTTGCTCTGCAGCGACTGCCCTTCGGGACTGGACATCCAACTTTTCATTGGATATGGACAGTTGGTTGGCGACCTTCATCCGGGATTCCTCCTTCAGTCTCAGGAGCTCGTTGGACTTCTTGAGCAACTTGGTGTCCTCCTCCATTTCTGCATTGTAGGCCTGTGTCAGGTAGAGCATCTGCCAAAAGGTTAAGTGTTAGCCTGATAAGGAAATAAATAAAATATTAAATGCAGTTGAGGAATCTGCAGATTCAAGCACTACCTTCATAGCAACCTCTGGACCTGTCAGTCTCTTTCGGTCTATGGGTGTCCAGATCTGAGATCCCATAGCCCGAAGGGCAGTGTCATTGTCAATGGTTGCGTGCCCTGCAACCAGAAAGTCGACGCCCGGGAGTCTAATCTTCGGCGCCCAGGGCACGGGTAGCTCCGTTTCAGTTGCGGCCCCACTGTCATCCAGTACGATGGGAGATGATTGTGTCGCCGTTCGGGCCCTAACTGACCGTTCGGGTGGATTCTTTTCCGATCTGGGATGTCGTGCCCCCGTCAGGCTCGTTTCCCCTTCAACCAACCGGAATTCAGGGACGGGAACATCCCCTGAGGATTGAGCAACCTCCTCTGATCCTTGAGGAGGAGTCTGGCCAGTTTGCACATTTCCCATCGGTGGAGATGGAGCTACCGGGCTATTCTCTACAGGAGGCAAGAGAACGGGACCAGCCGGAGGGGTTAGAACACTTTGTGATCCCTGCCCGATCTGGGTCTCACCGGGGGCTGAATTTGAGGCTTGAGGTCCAACTGCCCGCTTAGGCTTCTTCTTCAACACCGCCTGCGGGATCCTCAGCATCTCTGTAGATAGGGCCTACAAATTAGAACCTGTCAAGAAACTGGTACACATCCTCAAAGGCTGTCCCCAAATTTTTTATTTAAGCAATTCAAAACGGGTTCTGATATAATTTGAGGTTTTATATTCGTCGGGCGCTCCCAGAAACTCAAGCACATGGAGGCCTAACTTATCATTGCACTGATCACAGTTGCATACACCCCTATGGAATGGCTTGAAAGAAGGGAAAAGGTGTTGGTTAAACTCGTTGGGGACTTTGAATCTGGATGAGCTTGGGAGTCTCCAACTCCCACTCACAAGGACCATCCTTTCTTTCCATCCTTTATTGGATTTTTCAGTACCATCACAAATTTTCCTCCCACTAAGGGGAAAAAGATTGTACCGGCCCCTGCACTCCTTCTGGGCCTGTATTTTGTAATAGAACAGAAGTTCCGCCAGACCAAGGTCAATTCCTAGATCCCGATTGATCATCAAGATCATGGCCAAGACCCGGAAGAAGTTAGGTCTCACCTGAAGTGGGGCCAAGCCTAAGGTAGCTAAGGCATAAAGGAAGAAGGGATGGATCGGGAATCTAATGACCTGATGGTGAAAGGCCGACAACAAAATCTGATGATCCAAAACTCCCTCACCCCTCCTGAAATCATACTTTTTAGGGTAATTTTTAATAATCACCCGATCGGGTACCCCGCATTTAACCCTTAACTTTTTTAATACCGTCTCTACCCTGTTCATAGGGGGAAGGGGATCAGCATAAAACTGATCTCCCGAAACCCCTGCAACCGGATTTCCGGCTGCTGCGATGTTCCAGTTAACTTTCGGTGGGCTAGACACAATTGTTCCAGTTAACTGCGATGAGGGTGAACTGAGGGATGCGTCCGGGTCTACAGGGGAAGGTAAACGGTCGCTACCCGACCGGGTATCATCACTATCAGACATTTCGAAAAGAAAGACGCTGAGATGGAAATAAATAACTTACTCTAAGATGAATCCCGAAGGATTTCTGACGCTTTCCTGAGAGAGGAGGTAGACTCTGGCAATGATAAGTCAAGATCTCAAGTGCAGGGAGTTCTCTAGAATTTTTTTAAACTGTGAAACGGAATGAATCCATAGCATTGCAGTCATTATTTATATAAATCTCAGGGGCGCCTGAAAAGCCGTGAGCTCGGGAACCGAAGCGTCATCTCGCTTCACGTGCGCCTCCACAGCCCCCCTTTTCGCCAACCGAGGCCACCCGGACCACGAATTTCAAACGTTGCAATGATTGTACAACCGTCATATTAATTGCGTCAGCCACGTCACCCCGATCAAAGGTGATGTATCTTATCCCCACTCTGTATCCTTTTTAATGGGCCGGGAAGATCGACAACCCATCACAAAGGATAGAGCCTGTGTAAGAGTGGAAATGTCCATCCCAACTGAGCCCATCTGTCATCAGGCCCATCAAGTTTCTGGGCCAGCAAGATTTTTATGAACCCAGTAATGAAGCCCATTTAGAAAATATATATAAAGAGAATCCAAAAATTAATAAAGGCATTCGAAAAGGTGTTGAACATTTTTATGTGTTTACAACCACGAAATTCATTTTGGTGGTGAACCATGCATGTATATTTTTTAAAATTATTTTACATTGTTAAAATAAATTATATCTTTTGTGATTTTAATTTTTTATTTATTTAAATTTAAATTTAATTTAATAATATCATAACAAGTATATCATAAATATTGAAATAACGACGATACCATTAAATTTATTAATAACTCATTTTTTTATATTAAATTTTTTTTTAAAATTAAATAAAATTCACTTAAATCTACAAAAAAATCATCTTTATTCATTCATGTTGTCAAAAGTATCAAATTAGAACATTTTGGGTAATATGTGCAAGATTTTAAAAAATTTACGATTGCGATAACAGAGTCCCGTTACGTAATTCCGATATTAACCCGAATCCGTTACACCAATATCGTTATTGTTACCGTTACAATGACCGATACCGTTATGACGAACCATAATTGATTATTAAATGCATGTATAGTATATAGTTTGGAATATGAGATATATGATAGGCTATGGCTAGATGGTCTTTAGCGTACCTAGTTAGCTAGCTAGCCTGTTGATCCTACTAGCTATGTCTTTATAACTTTCTCTTTCTCTGTCATTAATAATGGTACACTTTAAGTCATAAGTTCATATTGATTTGGTTGACCTTAGTATTTGGGATCTGCCACCCCATTTCCTTACTAAGGTAACTTATTGGTTGGGCCTATAGCACTTGAACAAGGGACAAACCTATAACCTCACCAAACACTGGCACCTGTAACTCACAAATCAAATACATTCTCTTTTCACGAACATGACTGGAGATTCGTCCTATTTTGGTTTGGCGATAAAGTATTACGGTTCGAGTACAATTTTCATACAAAAAGTTAGTGATCACAAAACTGCCCCTGACTAATTAATTATCCGTTGTTTAAAAAAGGACTTGTTTTAACAACCATATTTGTTAATCCTACAACAATTCACTAAAATAAAAAATAAAAAAAGATCAACCTTCTGTGTTTTGCCGAAGGGGCCAAAAAAAATCAAAAAATGCAGTGATCGTACTTCAAACTGTGATGATAATAAAGCCTTAAGAACAACTGTGATAAATTTATACTTGACTCCTTCATTCCTCAGTATAGAAGGCAAAGGTAAGGGCAGAGGGTGAGGAGAAAACTGACGCCGGACAGAATAGAGATTATTCTGCAGGCTAGCGCAACGAGTAATTTGCAAGAAAGAAAATGGAGAAATTATTCGACCCAAAATTCAGAGAACATTCTGAAATTTAATAAAATTCTTAATATTCAAAACTAATTTAAAACAACCCACAAGCCAGGTTTAAATAGCTGAAAATCAAGGATTTTACCAAAAATAGCAAAACCCTAAAAGTCTTACCAAAACGAAATACGGAAAGAAATCAAAAGATTGCCAAAAATCTGGCCCAAATCGGGTTCAGAATCAATTCCTAATTGACAAATAGAAAATTACCATAAGTAGTAAAAATTAAATAAAAATAGAGATTTGAAAAGGAAAACAGCAGATTACGATTTCCTGCCATCCTTGTGTTGATCTTCCTGCATCAAAAACTCACTCAAATCCAATTTTTACTTTAATTATAATTACAAAATTTAATTGAATTATATTACCCCAATTCAAGTAGAATTCTATTTCGAATGACCAACATTTATTTATGAATTATGTATTTGAATTATGTCACTAAAATTCAATTGAATTTTAATTTTATTAAATTACAATTAATTTTTTTTTATATTTTCTTTCATTCTCTTGCTATAATCTAATGATAATTAAAAATTCAAATCCTAATCCTAATTAGATAAAAAAAAATTAATAGAAAGAATTCATCTACAATTATATTTAACAATCCTAATCCTAAATAGACTATATTACAGAATTTGATTATTATTTAAATAGGATTCCAAATGATAACCCTATATATAACTTGATGTCTCACTCTTTAAACCTTACGTTTCTCATGCCTATCTCTCAGTCCCCAATTGCAATTCTATTATTATATTTTATCATATTTTAAAATTTATTGTTATAATTTGTTATTACTTTTGTGTACTTATTGATTCATGCCGTAGTATGTCTTTTTTATACTTTATCTTTTGTTGTTACTATTGTGATCTTATTTTTATTAATATGCCGTGATCTTGTAGATTTATATATCCATTTTCACATGGAGTGTGTTTGAAAAAAGACATAATGAAAGGTATATAAGTGGTTTTGAATTTTCGTTTTAGTTATTTTATATTGTACAATTTACTTCGTTTAAATCTTTTTATTTTATGTTTTAAATTTATTTATTTTTTATAGGATTTCTTCCAGTATATATATATATATATATATATATATATCTGTGTGTGTGTGTTGTTTTTGTTTATTAGCAAGCAAATCAGTGGTGAAGCTTTGTTACAGTACCTTTTATGACCTAAAATTGCTTGGGTTACAACCCAAAGACTTGCTGTAAAAGGGAAGAAAAAAAAAATTCTTTTTATTTTACTGACACAAATGATTGTTTAGCATCCATCTCCTCCCCAATCTCTACTAATTATAAGGAAAGAGTTGTGGCAGTAGAAAATACTTTCAGCCTTTTTACCGAATAGGAAATATTTTCTGTTTCTTGCTTTTATTTTCTGAAAAGAGAACACAAAAGTAAAATTGCATTACTAATTTACTTTTATTTTCCGACTTAAAGAAGAAAAAGAAATAACAAAAAAATGTGCTTCTTTTTTGGTTTCCTTTCACCCAATTCTAATTATCAATAATAAATAAGACTAATAAATAATAAAATAAAATAAAATAGAATAATAAATAATATATAAATCAAATCGAATCGAATCAAATGAATAATGAATAAATAAATAAATAATAAATTGAAAAAAACTGGCTTTAATTTGTTGAACGTATGTTCTAGCTTCTGTCTTTTTATTACCCAGACTGTTGAGCGTACTACTACTTCTTTGACTCGAGGCTGTTGAATTCTTTTATGTTATGTTTGGTACGCATGAATGTAATGCAAGTGAGAATAGAATGAAAATGAAAATGGAATGGAATGAACTTTAAAAATAAAAAATCAAAAATACTCCTCTTAGTGATAATTATATAATTTTAATCAAATAATATTATTTCATAATTTTTATATATACTATATGTATTGAAAGTTCAAGCTACTCTTCGATCCCAAAATTATTAGTCCATCTTTGACGTTCATTAAATGTTATTACAATATTTCAGTATAATGCAAGTACAAATTTGGAAAATATTTAAAATATTGCTATTCAAAACTTACAACAACTAAAATTGAGAAAATAAACTAAGGGCTTATTCTAAAATCTACTATTGGCTACCATATACCTCTTTGTTGTAATTAATTAAGCTCCCATACTTATGGGAGTTACAGACCAAAATGGCAGGTAGGGCAAGAACAAAGATGTCAAGTTTGGCTTGAGCTAACAGAGTTTGGGTTTTGAATAGGAGCCAAGACCAATAATAGAGACGAGATTTCAGATCAAAAGAGAATCTGTTGAGACACTTGACAATAACTGTTTCATGCAAGTCTCTACGGCAATAAGTTATCATAATAACACTTCGCAATCTTTACAGCGAAAACTATCTAGTATATGTAAGGCTGCTGACAAATGATTTAGGTTGTATGTTTGGATGATGCTTATGCTCCCAGTTGAGCACAGGTCCTCCCGAGCCGACCCAAAGGGTAGCGACGAATGCATAGGAAAATGGCAAGTAGAGAAAGAGCATAGATGGACCAGTAAATGAGCTTAAAGCATAGGGGGAGAGGCAAAGTGATGGCGAAGAAGAAGGCGGTGACACCGGATAGGACTCCTACATTTTCCAGCACCCGGGCTCCATATGGGAAGTTGTGAGAGATGTAGTTGGATACTCAGTTTGTGACTGGGTTTGTGACTGGGTTTGTGACTGGATGTGTGACTCGGTTTGTGACTCGTTTTTGACTCCGTTTGTGACTTAATTAATTAAGCTCCCATACTTATCGGGAGTTACAGACCAAAATGGCAGGTAGGGCAAGAACAAAGATGCACAATGAGATGAGCACAAGCCAAAGGGGAAAATCCACTGTGACACCTAGGAAGAATGCAGCGACACCAGAGATGACCCCAACATGTTCCAGCACCCGAGCTTTGGCGGGGAACTTGGAGGAGATGTACTTTGAGACGCAGAGCGCCGCTACAGAAACCACCAAGGCAAGACGCATGAAGTGGAAGGCTATGGGGAGTCCTGTTTTGAGTGACTGGACTGCGATGGCCACTGCAGATTGAAAGCAAAACCCTACGACCATCACATGCAAATCATGTTGGTTAGGTTGGGTATCACCAAGGGGTGGTGGTGGGATCACTGCGGGTTCAGCTTCTTCTATCTGGTGGTGCTGTGGAGCCACCTCTACGGCTTCTAGATCGGTGGTGGAAGGGAGTGGTGGAGGAGGTGGCAGCTTTGGCTCTGCTGCTGTTGGTGTGGGAAGACAATTGGGCTGCTGCATTTCTTCTTTCTATTGGAGGAGGGGAGAGGAGATCTATATTTTGGTGTGTGTTTGGGGATAGGGGTATTTATAGCGGTCGGGTTGGTTGTTTCGGTGCCAGCTAGATTAGACTTTTAAAACAAAAATCCCCCTTGTTATATGTGAATGTAAATGGTTGCAGTGGCAGTGCGTGGCAGTCTTATAGGTAGACATGTCAATGAATTGGATTTTAATTCAAATTCGGTTCGATTAGTTAAATTTGGATTGCAAAAAAAATTCGATAACCCGAATATGATCCGAATCCGATAATTCGATTTCTTACCAAATTGGATTTGGATTAGCCTAATCCGATCCGATAATAATTCGATCCGATAAAATATACATATATATATTTATATATATGTGTATATATTTAATATTGTATATGTATATAAATGTTAGTTGTTAATTATTTTATTATTTATTAATAATGATTAATCATAAATACAATTATTAAAAGTGTGAATAATTTTAGTGTTTCAGTTTTTTATTGATTTTTGTATTTTTTAATTAAATATTCGGATCAGATATTCTATAATAAAGAAATTCGAATATGAATTAATTAAATGAAAATCTGTCGAATTATCGGATTCGGATCGCGGATTGAGAGTTTTTGTCATCCTTATCAATAAACTTATCAATAATCCGATTATGATCTGAATCCGATATTAACCGGATATGGATTGAAAATAAAATCCGATAACCCGATTAGGATCCGAATCCGATAATCCAATTTCTTAACAAATTTAATTTGTATTTAACTGATCCGAATCCGATCCATTGACAGGTCCATTTATATGTTATATATGAATATTGAAGTGACGTGTAAATGGGAAGTGAATATGTTGACAACTGAAAACACGGTCCCACAAGTATAAATATAGTGGTACAAGAGCACGTGTACCACTAATCATAATTATGGTTATTTACTTTTTGGATCTTCTCAGACAAAAAATATTTTAGATCACTTTTATTATTGTCATATAATTTATAATGTATATTACACTTATGTATAAAATAAATAAATAATAAAGGAAAATGAATGAATAAATAAAATTGAGTAATAAATAATTAAAATATATATAATTAAAAGAACAAATAATAAATATTAGCTATTAAATAGATTTGAGTAAATAAATATATAAAACAAAACAGTAGAAAAAACTCAATTACATTTTATTTAAAATAATTTTAATAATTTTCAAAATAAAATTGTAGTTTTTTTGTTGATTGTTATGTTATTTTAGTAAATTTATTTTTTGTTTTTTTATTTTGGTTTTTGAAAATGATTAATAGTTATATACAAATAAAATGAATAAATATATAAATATTCAATATTCAATAAATTTGAGTAAATAAATAAAATATAAATAAACAAATAAAAAAATAGAAAAAATGAATCAAATTATATTAAATATAGTTTTAATAATTTTCAAAACAAAAATATAGTTTTTTAGTTGATTGTCATGTTAAACGTATTTTAGTAAACTTATTTTATGTTTTTTATTTTTGTTTTTAAAAATAATTAATAGTTATAAAAAACTAAAATGAATAAATATTTAATAAATTTGAGTAAGTAAATAAATAAAAAAAGTAGAAAAAACTAGATTAAATTTTATTAGAGATAGTTTTAATAATTTTCAAAAACAAAATTGTAGTTTTTTTGTTGATTGTTATGCTAAACATATTTTAGTAAACTTATTTTCTATTTTTATTTATTAAAATAATTAATAGTCATGTATTTACATTGAGTTTAAATGAATGAAATTGAGACAAATCATCAATTCAAAGTAGTGAAATTAAGTTAAATTGAGTACCATAGATTTAAATTTAATAAAATTGACTAAATCCCTAATTCAAATTAGTGAAATTAAGTTAAATTGAGTGAAATTAAGACAAATCATCAATTCAAAGTAGTGAAATTAAGTTAAATTGAGTGCAATTAACTTCAATTTAGTAAAATTGACTAAATCCCCAATTCAAATTAGTGAAATTGAGTTAAATTAGCATAAATCATTAATTCAAAGTAGTGAAATTAAGTTAAATTTAGTGCAATTGACTTCAATTTACTAAATGCCCAATTCAAATTAGTGAAATTGAGTTAAATTGACTTAAATTAAGTGAAATTGTGTCACGCCCCAAATTCCTAGGACTCCGAAACCCGAGCCTAAGAGCTAAGGGAGTGAATGCGGAAGTAAAAAGGAATGAGAACAAATGACCTTCAGTCATCAAACACTCACAAAATGGTAAAAATGTCATTTCACCCCTACGACAAATGACCTTTAGCAATCATGCTCTGATACCATGTTGTCACGCCCCTAAAATTCTTAAGACTCCTGAACCGGGACATCCAAGGAATCCAGGATGTGATCCTTAATACGAATGACCAACTAAGATATCATTAACCATGAAAATGTATGGAATAATGATAAAAATGGTATATTTCATATCCAATACAATGATAGAACAAAGCAGCGGAATCTAACGAAAATCCGGCAAAGTTCCGTTTGTAAATAGAACATCCAGACACCCAACCACAACAGAATAACCTGCCAATAACAATTCTATAATATCCATGGCTCACAGGCCCAACATTCATCAATCCTACTAGGCCCGATGCAGTGGAAAGAAGCACCGCTACCCCTACACAACCCTCTATAATCAACAGAGCCACAAATGCTTGAATAAGAATACAGAAATGCACATGGCGGTGCCAAATAGATACAATAACATCCTGAAATAATAAATACAGGAACTAAAAGATACACCAATAGGGATATGCCAACAGACTGGCTCCCAAGAGAAATATACGACAATCCCATACAAAAATGGGTAAAGAAACTGACAGCAAATAACTATCGTCCCCAAACTAGTCCCGTTGCATCCGTAACCGCATCACCCTACGCAACTCCAAAACCTATAACAAGGAAAACAAAAGGGAACTACCGTTGCACCGCATGCTGCCGTATCCGTAACATTTCTTGCAACCTGGTGTGGAAATACCAGGGGGAAAATGAAATACCCCTGTGAGCAAATAAGCTCAGTGGGAAAAGATACTCTAACTATCATATCCTCTAATAGTTTAGGTAATGCTAAACCATCCAGTGAGATACATAACCCACAACATAACCCAGCCACGAAACTCCAAGGTACGTACTCGTATATTACCGTAAATAAGTATACATATCGGGAATATATATAAATATATATGTATATATATATATATGTAAGTACATAACATGAGTCTATAAGGTACAACTAAGACTCGTACTCCAAGTACCAACACCGGTAGTTTACACTACTCTCACAACGTACACTAGGTACACGACACTAAGGTTCAACCTAACAAATCATCAAGCGCTCACAACGTTAACCCGAGAATCTAAACAGAGTGAAAACACACTCACCTTTAATATCCACAGGGATCAAAATCCACCACTAGTACCAAGGAATGCTCATAACTTACTCCCCGAGAACACAGGAGGAAAAACACTCACGTCCTTGCGTACTAACACAATCGTCATCTATATATATATATGTACAATATATATATAAGAAACATCATCTCATTCCTAAAGAAAATCTATACCTCAAGGATGGAATCACCTCATTATATCACCATACGAAAAATCTCAAAATACCATCTCCAACAAGGTCAATAAATCACCAATACTCTCACTATGGATAAGGAACGCTAAACGGTCGAATCTCGGAGAGTACCTGGACACTACTCTCATGATAACCACATAAGAGTCGAGGAACCAAAGCAAGAGAAAAGAAGTCCTAATACTAAACCAACAGATAACCGATACAACAACGTCAAGGTTAAAACAACATAAGTGCTTAGGGAAAACACCCGGACAAAATAAACCAATCCACTCGGCATTCATGCCCCTAACACGTGTAACAACTCAAATCACCTAGGTGGTGACATCAACAACCAAGAAGAAAGGAAGGCAACACTATATGTGTGCACTGAACAACACCAAGCCTCATGCCCGAGACTTAGAATTAAAGGCAAAACAAGAAACTACCTTTCAAAACTCTACAGGACGAGATCTTGAGAAAGAAGTCTCGAAATCTCAGAATCTCGAGAAAAGTAATAAAATAGTTTTCCTTTAAGAAACCACACAGTAAAAATGACCGTCTTGCCCCCGGTCTCCGTCAGTCGCCATCACCGGCTTTTAGAAGTTGAAAATCTTTTTAAATAAGATCCTAAGATCATTTTATAAAGTACTAAAACTTTTGGTTGCTACGGGGGTAGGAGAAAATGGGTTTTTCCTTTTAAACACAAAGAGTTTATTTCAAGACTTAGAAAATACCGTTTCCGAAAGACAGTCAAATAAGAGTGAATACAACTCCACAGATTTCCTATAATGTCCAAGAGGACAAGGAAGGAATAGTACAACATTGGGTTCACGGAACACAACTATCCGTTTCCAACCCCACGAAATCAAATGACAACACATGGAAGAGGTTCGGCACCATGCCATAATCGACGGCTCAAGGAGTGACATATAAGTCAACGATCACGTACTGGTGTACAAAACACCGTACAAGAAATGCTTAAAAGAATGAACTAAGCATAAGAAACAACACTACAGTACCCCAAGCACTTAATAAAATCACCTCAACCATAACCTCTTCTAACCCAATCAAAACCTCGAATACAGTTGATAACTCATTCCTCAAAAGGTGAAAGGCACCTAAAGGCCTATACAACAACATCCACTAAGTTCACAATCTCATCACCTACCTTCTCTAAGGCTTCAAATCTCAATTGATACTAGAATCAATCTCTAACCTCAAATCTCCAAAGAGGTCACACAACTAACCACGATCACAAAACTATTAACCCGTCTTCTCTAAGGCATCAACTCAAA
The DNA here is from genome assembly GCA_963922005.1 of Cornus suecica. Classification (NCBI taxonomy): domain Eukaryota; kingdom Viridiplantae; phylum Streptophyta; class Magnoliopsida; order Cornales; family Cornaceae; genus Cornus; species Cornus suecica. The sequence goes on from OY998238.1 coordinate 26,306,275, forward strand.
ATCAACTCTACAATCTATCACTAACCACAGAAGTCGCTACACCAATATACTTAACTTCCCCCCCCAAGGGCACATAAGTATATAATCACACGTATATAAAAATATACATTTCATCATACTTTATTAATTACCGCATTTAATTCATGTTTTCACATTATTCACTTTCAGTTGAGCATTTTAATAAAATACATAATTAACATGCTCCACAATCCACAGGTAACAATAGCACATATAAACCTGTTCCAACATCACATGTAATAATATCACATATACATGTCAAATGAAATCACATAATGCTATACAATGCAATGTGACTCAACACCACACTTTGCCCTATAATAGGTTAACGAATACGCACTCTACCCATAAATATGAGTTAATAGAGCACCGCACCGGTTCTTCCCAAGTGATTTTGAAACTTCTCACTTCAACAAGGAAGGCGATTTGCACGAGACGACCCGTGACAAAAGATTCGTAAAAATGAATGCACGAGACGACCCACAACAAAAGATTCGAATAACATATGCACGAGATGACCCGCGATTTCGAGAATGAGACGACTCACCCTATACCACCTTTTTGGCTTTTTAGTTCCATAGGTAGGGAAACACCCCCTGGCCATTTGTTGCGACAATTCGACACAAAGACACCCCACATGATTTCACAACCCGCATATACCAACACCATGATTTGACACTACACAATGTTCTCTATATGCATCCAGGGCCTCAATAATAATCACGTCTCAACATAAATATGTAATGTATCATATTTATGAACATATCCACATGCTACCACATGAATCTCATAATCTCTTTCACATGATTTTAAAACAATAAAGCAATAAATCACGACAAGCAATTATATCACATAATCATGCTTGCAATTCATCAACTTATACTTCAATTCACAAGTATACAAGTTCATTCATTTAAATATACTTTTAATTCCCTTAAAGCAAATAGTCCACATATCATAAGGAGAACCTAACATAACGTCTAAGTTTTCAAGTCTCTCCCATTCATGTATTCCCTAACACATTTAAAAAGGGAACTAAGCCACCTATTCTTTTTCAATTCAAATAGGAATTTATTTAATTTTATAGGAAAATAATTTAATTAATTTATCAAATTAATTCCTAAGTCATATTTCAATTCTAACCAAAATATAGATATTTAAATTCACAATTTAATATATCTATATTAAAATAATTAAGGGTTTGCACACCCAAACCACGTCAACGATACGGAAGTGAGAATAAAATTTTCCACCTGAATGTACGCTTACAAAACAGCCCGAAACGACCCACCGTGAACAGTATCGGCGTCCATTTATGGAGCCCGCCGACCAAAGTTACCCAATTAATATTTCAAATATACCAAAACGTCCGCCTTGACAACCTATACGATATATACGAAGCCCATTAACAATAGGTTAATCAATTTGGGTAAATCTAAAATAACCCAAACGAAAATTATAACCTATAAACGTGATTTCTCGACAAAACGCTTAACGGAAAATTACGAAATTTTAGTATGACGTACCTAGCATCGATACGAAGCTACCCTCCAAATATTAGTCCAAACCGAGGTCGGGAAGTTGACCAAAGAAATGGCCGAATTCTGGCCAAACCGGTTCTATCGCCCGAACTGCTGCTGCTCCACCGCGTGCAGCTCCAGCGACCACCAGCAACCACCACCTGCTTCGCCGATGACCTCCTCCCAGGCCGCGCCAACCCTCATCGTCGCTGCCACTCGCCGCAGCTGTTGCGGCGAACTTCAGCTCCCATAGGTCGCGCCTCTGCGCGCGACCACCAGCCCTCCATGTCAATTCCTTCCTCTCCCCCTCTCTATCTCAAGCTGCGATGATGATGATGATGGAGAAGGAAGTCGTGGCTGCAACAGAGAAGGAGAATGGAGGATGGCGTGAGTTGTCATCTAGAAGAAGCTTGGCTGATACATATATGTGCTAAATTGCACAAGTGACCCTTCTATTATCCAATATTACAAAATAACCCAAAACAATATATATATATAATTACAATTAAATATATATATACAATAAATTCCAAAATATATCGGGAACACCCAAACGTAATCCCGCCAACTCGAAATAATAACGGGACGTCCAATAACAATCCCAATTGAATATACCAGGGTAGGAACCCAAACGTCGGAACACCTAACAAGTCGATCCAATAAAACCTGTCGCCATCCAGTTGAAGCACTAAACGTTAAACGTCGAAACAAAACCGAGTATTCGGTAACAATAATTCGCATAACGTAGTCCCGCCAAGTCTGAAACGTAAACGCGAAAAATTTACACACACGAAATACCAAGATAACCAGAACGTCATGAACAAGTGACGTCATAACCGAAATTAAATCAGAAATAATTTTAGTAAAAAGGAAAATAACACGGGGTGTTACAAATTGGGTAGATCCCCAATTCAAATTAGTGAAATTGACAACATTCTCGATTTAATGTAGTTACATTGACTATAAATGAGTGAAATTGAGATAAATCCTCATATCAAAATAGTGAAATTAAGTTAAATTGAGTGTAATAAACTTTAATTTAATAAATTGACTAAATTCCCAATTCAAATTAGTGAAATTAAGTTAAATTGAGTGAAATTAAGACAAATCATCAATTCAAAGTAGTAAAATTAAGTTAAATTTAGTGCAATTGACTTTAATTTAGTAAAATTTGACTAAATCCCCACTTCAAATTAGTGAAATTGAGTTAAATTAACATAAATCATCAATTCAAAGTAGTTAAATTAAGTTAAATTGAGTGCAATTGACTTCAATTTAGTAAATTGACTAAATACCCAATTCAAATTAGTGAAATTGAGTTAAATTAACATCAATTAAGTGAAATTGCGTAGATCCCCAATTCAAATTAGTGAAATTGACAAAATTTCAAATTCAATGTAGTTACATTTTGTTTAAATGAGTGGAATTGATACAAATTCTCAATTCAAAGTAGTGAAATTAAATTTAATTGAGTGCAATAGACTTCAATTTAGTAAAGTTGACTAAATTCCCAATTCTAATTAGTGAAATTGAGTTAAATTGAGTAAAATTAAGACAAATCCTCAATTCAAAGTAGTGAAATTAAGTTAAATTGAGTGCAAATTGACTTCAATTTAATAAAATTGACTAAATCCCCAATTCAAATTAGTGAAATTGAGTGAAATTAAGACAAATCATCAATTCAAAGTAGTGAAATTAAGTTAAATTGAGTGCAATTGATTTCAATTTAGTAAAATTTACTAAATCCCCGATTCAAATTACTAAAATTGATTTCAATTAAGTGAAATTGAGTAGATCCCCTATTCAAATTAGTGAAATTGACAAAATTCTGAATTTAATATATTTACATTGAGTTTCAATGAGTGAAATTAAGACAAATCCTCAATTCAAAGTAGTGAAATTAAGTTAAATTGAGTACAATAGATTTAAATTTAGTAAAATTGACTAAATTCCTAATTCAAATTAGTGAAACTGAGTGAAATTAAGACAAATCATCAATTCAAAGTAGTAAAATTAAGTTAAATTTAGTGCAATTTAGTAAAATTAACTAAATCCCCAATTTAAATTAGTTAAATTGAGTGAAATTAACATAAATCTTCAATTCAAAATAATGAAATTAAGTTAAATTGAGTGCAATTAACTTTAATTTAGTAAAATTAAGTAAAAACCCAATTGAAATTAGTGAAATTGAGTTAAATTGACTCCAATTAAGTGAATTTGGGTAGATCCCCAATTCAAATAGGTGAAATTGACAAAATTTCCAATTTAATGTAGTTACATTGAGTTTAAATGAGTGCAATTGATACAAATCATCAATTCAAAGTAGTGAAATTAAGTTAAATTGAGTGGAATAGACTTCAATTTAGTAAAATTGATTAAATCCCCAATTCAAATTAGTTAAATTGAGTAAAATTAAGACAAATCCCCAATTTAAAGTAATGAAATTAAGTTCAATTGAGTGCAATTTACTTCAATTTAGTAAAATTAACTAAATCCTCAATTCAAATTAATGAAATTGAGTTAAATTTAGTGAAATTAATACAAATCCTCAATTCAAAGTATTGAAATTAAGTTAAATTGAGTGAAATTGACTTCAATTTAGTAAAATTGACTAAATACCCAATTCAAATTAGTGAAATTGAGTTAAATTGACTTAAAATTGACTAAATACCCAATTCAAATTAGTGAAATTGAGTTAAATTGACTTCAATTAAGTGAAATTGGGTAGATCCTCCAATTCAAATTAGTGAAATTGACAAAATTCCCAATTTAATGTAGTTACGTTGACTTTAAATGAGGGAAATTCAAACAAATCCTCAATTCAAAGTAGTGAAATTAAGTTAAATTGAGTACAATTGACTTCAATTTATTAAATTTGACTGAATCCCCAATTCAAATTAATAAATTGAGTGAAATTGAGACAAATCATCAATTCAAAGTAGTGAAATTAAGTTCAATTGACTTCAATTTAGTAAATTGACTAAATCCACAATTCAAATTATTGAAATTGAGTTAAATTGACTTCAATTAAGTGAAATTGGGTAGATCTCCAATTCAAATTAGTGAAATTGACAAAATTCCCAATTTAATGTAGTTACATTGACTTTAAGTGAGTGAAATTGATACAAATCCTCAATGTAAAATAGTGAAATTATGTCAAATTGAATACAATTGATTTAAATTTAGTAAAATTGACTAAATCCCAAATTCAAATTAATAAATTGTGTGAAATTAACTTAAATAATCAATTCAATGTAGTGAAATTAAGTTAAATTGAGTGCAATTGACTTCAATTTAGTCAATTTCACTAATTTGAATTGGGGATCTACCCAATTTCACTTAATTGAAGCCAAACTAACTCAATTTCACTAATTTGAATTGGGTATTTAGTCAATTTTACTAAATTGAAGTCAATTGCACTCAATTTAACTTAATTTCACTACTTTGAATTGAGAATTTATGTTAATTTTACTCAATTTAACTTAATTTCACTAATTTGAATTGGGGATTTAGTCAATTGCACTCAATTTAACTTAATTTTACTACTTTGAATTAAAGATTTGTCTTAATTTCACTTAATTTAACTCAATTTCACTAATTTGAATTAGGGATTTAGTCAATTTTACTAAATTTAAATATATTGTACTCAATTTAACTTAATTTCACTACTTTGAATTGATGATTTGTCTCAATTTCATTCTTTTAAACTCAATGTAAATACATTAAATTCAGAATTTTGTCAATTTCACTAATTTGTATTGGGGATCTACCCAATTTCACTAATTTGAATTGGGGATTTAGTCAATTTTACTAAATTGAAGTCAATTGCACTCAATTTAACTTAATTTCACTACTTTGAATTGATGATTTGTCTTAATTTCACTCAATTTAACTCAATTTCACTAATTTGAATTGAGAATTTAGTCAATTTTACTAAATTGAAGTATATTGCACTCAATTTAACTTAATTTCACTATTTTGAATTGAGAATTTGTCTCAATTTCACTCATTTAAACTCAATGTAACTACATTAAACCGGGAATTTTGTCAATTTCACTAATTTGAATTGGGGATTTAGTCAATTTTACTAAATTGAAATCAATTGCACTCAATTTTACTTAATTTTAGTACTTGGAATTGAGGATTTATCTTAATTTCACTCAATTTAACTCAATTTCACTAATTTGAATTGGGAATCTAGTCAATTTTACTAAATTAAAGTCAATTGCACTCAATTTAACTTAATTTCACTATTTTGAATTGATGTTTTGTCTCAATTTCACTCATTTAAAGTCAATGTAACTACATTAAATTTGGAATTTTGTCAATTACACTAATTTGAATTTGGGATCTATTCAATTTCACTTAATTGAGAAGTGGTCATTATTTGAAAATTTTAGGCGGAACAAAAAATTACATATATTGAGACAAAAGGTTTACGGTGTGAAATAAAAGGTTTACTCGGTGCAATATACGTTTTACCTATGAAACAAAAGTTTTATTTTGTAAAATAAAAGTTTTACATTACATTCTGGAGCATTCGTTATTTGTAAATTGAGATGTGCTTATTATTTGAAAATTTTAGACGGAACAAAAAGTTACATATATTGAGCCAAAAGGTTAACGCTATGAAATAAAAGTTTTACTCGGTGTGATATAAGTTTTACATACGAAACAAAAGTTTTACTTTACGAAATAAAAGTTTTATATTACATTCTGGAGTGTTCGTTATTTGTAAATTGAGAAGTGGTCATTATTTGAACATTTGTAAATTGTAATATAGCAGTGTGCGTTACACTTATGTTACAATTTATGGTGATTTGAGTGACAATTCTGTTCTAGTTTCAGAGCAGGTAAAAATACTTTCAAATCAATTTTAATAATTTTAATTGCGGATTTAGTCCATTATTTGATTTTCTTCATGACAAGCTACACTCCATCATACAAAATTCAAGCCTTCTATTCAATAGATTTTTTTCGTATTTCATAAAACAATCTATTCAATATGAAAGGAAATGCTTGAATTTTGGATGTATTTTTTGTATGATATTTTGGGCAAAAAAAATTTCCCATCCAAATATCGTGATTATAGAAATGGTTTTTTATTTATTGTATGTTAATTGGAAAAAAATTAAATTCAAATATCGTGATATTAGGTCATAAAAGTGTTCTTTTTTTTTTGAAAATTAAGCATTTTATGATGATAATTATTTATTTATTTGTTTTATTGATAATGAATAATTTGTGATATTTGGTCATAGTAGGTCCATATATAATATTATGATATTTTTAATTTTTTATTTCATATGAATTTTTTTTATTGACAGTGAATATTATGATAGTATTTATTTGGGATGAATTTGTATAGGGGTCCTTTATGTAATTTTATTGTTTTAGGAAGACTGGTTTGTAAATTTGGCCCATTGGTATTGGTAAATGGGAATTGAAATTATTTAATATTTTTTTAATGTGTGAATTAGTATAGGGGTCCTTTATGTAATTTTATTGTTTTAGGATGAATGGTTTGTAAATTTGGCCCATTAGTATTCGCAAATGGGATTTGAAATTGTTTAAGGTTTTGTTTTGTCTTTGCCCGCACTACGACCCCTGTGGTGAGAGAGAGACTAGAGGTGATTCGCGTCCTGACTTCGAAGTGTTTGTTGTCCTTTCTGTTTTTTTTGTTGGAGGAGAGATTAATTCGGCAAAGGTTCTATTTGGATCTTTAAGGTTGTTGAATTGTTTGGGAAGAACAACGCGGAACTTTGGTGTGCTTGTTGTTGGAAGACCGGCATGGCTCTATTCTTATTCTCCGGGAGAGAGCTTCTGTAGACTTCTCTTCTTTGGGAAAGGTTATATATTTTTCATGTGAATATCCCCCCCTTTTTCATTTTTCACCTTCTTGTATTTATAGGCAACTAGGACCAATGAGAGGATGACATATCTTCTTCAAGATAATTATGCAATTATATTTAAAATATAATTAACAATTATCCTTTTGATAATCACAAAATTATATTTAAATTATACTTTAATTATTATCTTCAACAATGATTATCTCTGATTCAATGGGTTTGGACTAATGTTTTGGGTCTTAATTTATTCTGGGTTTGGGCCACACAATTTTAGTGTCTACAGTATTCATTATATGTAAATTGAGAAGTACTAATTCTTGGTATATTTTAGGTGAAACAAAAAAGTTATATATATTGCGTCCAAAGTTTTACGCTGGGAAATATAAATTTTACTTGTTGCAATATAAGTTTTACTCATTGAAACAAAAGTTTTACATTATATTCTGGAAAGTGTTCATTATTTGTAAATTGAGAAGTGCTAATTCTTGGTATATTTTAGCTGAAACAAAAAAGTTACATGTATTGCGTCAAACGTCTTGTGCTGTGAAATATCAGTTTTACTCAATGAAACAAAAGTTTTACATATTATTCTAGAAGTGTTCATTATCTGTAAATGTTAATTCTTGATACATTTTAGGCGAAACAAAAAAGTGATGCAGGGGGATCCGAGTCAGACGATGCCGAGTTGTCAGATTGCTCATTGATGGCGCTGGATTACCTGGAGCGGGAGGATCAGCGCAAGAATGGCAAGAAATCGTAATCCAGCCTAATTGGGGCAGTTTCCGTGCACGTGTCGGTTTTTTGGCCATAACTAGAGCTACGAGTGTCGGATTCGCGCCCGTGACCCCAATTCGGAAAGCTAATCTCGGCGCGGACGTCGTGGCCACCGAGCTATGCTCGGTGCACATCGTTTCGAGCCCCAAATCCGCTGTTTTCCTTTTCGATTCTTTATTTTTAGTTATTTTTTGCTACTTATGGTAATTTTTTATTTGTCAATTAGGAGATGATTCTGAACCCGATTTGGGCCAGATTTTTGGCAATCTTTTTATTTTTTTCCATGTTTTGTTTTGGTAGGACTTTTAGGGTTTTGCTATTTTTGGCAAAATTCCCATTAGGGGTCGATTTTCAGCTATTTATACCCGGCTTGTGGGTTGTTTTTAGGCATTCTTGATTATACATAATTATATAAAATTCCAGAGTGTTCTCTGAATTTTGGGTCGAATTTCTCCCTTTTCTTTCTTGCAAATTACCCGTTGCGCTAGCCTACAGAATAATCTCTATTCTGTCCGGCGTCAAAAAGTTACATGTATTGCGTCAAAAGTTTTAGTAAGACTTTAAATGATATTTATTATTATTATAATTTTGTAATACTTTTAAGTTAAAATATTAATTGAATATCTCAATTTATATTTATTTGTAAAATTTAATGATTGAGGATCATATTTAGGGGTGTACAATTTAGGGATTGAGGAATTATATGTATTTAACCATATTACCTTTCTTTTTTTTTTTTTTTTTTTTTTTTTTGTATTAAGGGTTAAACCCCCAAGTTAATGAACTGAAGCCACTAACTCAATTCTCAAATACTTCCTCAACCTCATGAACTACTTTCATCCACACACTTCAATATTCAATTACATGTGTGGGTTCAATCACATGTGAGAGAAAAAGTAGTGAGGATAGTTTGGTCATTCTATTTGTTATACCCATTTTATCCTTATGGATTAATGAAATATTTTTTTATTTTACTTTATTGATATAATATAAATTAGGACCACATCTGATTTGAACTAATGTGGCACAATCCTCACCGTTAGATTGACACTGCACCCCCTTCGGTAAGAGGTGAAATGGAGGGGATTTGCTATCCTTTTTTGTATGGTAATTGAAAACAAAAGTAAAATTATTAAAAAACATTTCAGCGTTTCACTAACCAAATCATCTAAATAACAAAGAAAGATAGTAAGAAACTTCTTGCATGATCAGTCCGTTGACCACCACAATCAAACCCTAACCTAATCCTCCTAATTTCCCCAATTTAATTGCACTCTTAAAATATTATTAAAAAATATAAATTTATTATTAAATTTATATGAATAAAGTGTTCTTATATTTTATTTCAATATTAAAAATATAAGTTTGTATGTTTGAATATTAAGTTATTATATTTTTACTACTAAATATTTTTTTTATATTATTATTATTTAAGAATTTATGCGTGTGATTTCAATGCTCTTACAATAATAATAGAATAAAAATTACAATTGACAAGTTAAAATTTTTATTTACATAAAATATAAAAATAAATTTATTTTATGACAAAAAATTACTATATTTATGTGTGTAATTTATTGTCCGACATTTTCAAATGGCTCAAATAAAGTTGGAGTTTTATTCTGGGCTCAAACTATATAGGGAAAATCAATTCTAGTGCATATTTGGTACGCAGGAATGGAATTGAATGAAATGGAATGGAACCCATTCCATTTGTTTAGACACATTTTCATGTTTGGTACACAAATTTAAGATGAGAATGATCATTTAAGTCATTCTCCGGGAATGACCATTCCATCAAAAAACATTCCTAGACATTTCACTCTGTACCCTATGGAATGCCCATTCCATTCCCAAGTAAGATTAATTTTTTTTCAAAAACTCCAAAATACCCCTTGCCCTTATGCTTCGCGCTTCTTTCACAGCTTGCCACTTATTTCATTCTTTCACAACCTTTTGTATTCTCTTTACAAATATCTGAAATTTATCTCTCAGACAAAAAATTTCTCTCTAATAAAATTTCTCACAAGCTTATCTAGTTGCAGGTATTTTTTTCATTTTACTCTTATATATATTATCTCTATTTCATCTCTATCTCTATGTTTTTTTGTTGAATATATGTATTTTTTTGTGCTTGAATTTGGATCTGCTTTCTTGAATGAATATTTATTGATTATCTATAAATATTACCATCTCTTATCTTATTGTCCAAAACATATATTTGGACCTCAGATAGAGTTATTTGTTCTTTCAAAGTATATTAATTTTTTTTTATAGTTTATTGTGATTTAATATGGAAAGTGACAAATAATATGAATATCTCATTTTTTATTTGTAAACGTGATGGCGGAGAGGATGAGATTTTAAGTGGTTTAGTGTTGTTAGGAGATCCAAAAAGTCTTGTAAATTTTATATACTCTATGATTATGATTTGTACTGAAAACAAAAAGAGTCATATATAGTCAAAATTTTCACGTTATAAGCCTCTGTTTTAATGTTAACATATTGAGTTTGGATTTCTATGTATTAATAAATGTTCATGAGATGATAAACTACTTATATATCCATATATCATATAATAACATTTACACGTATATGTTGGCTTGTTGACAAATAAAATAAAATTAGAATAAAGTCCAACCAAAACTATAATAAAGTCCTAATTTTCGCAACCCAAAGTCTTAAACATTGGTTGTGACTTGAATGCATGCCATTGAGTAGATGACTAACATGAATAGCTTATTTTTTGGATCGAATCCCAGGTTTTCAACTTCGCTAACTACCTCACTAAACCAATCAGTTTTTAAGATGTATATACCAAAAGTGTTATAATGTAAACTAAGCTTAAAATATAATGTTAGCTTAGAATAAAGTGTTAATTAGTATTTGATAGTTTGATTGTGATCGTAAGGTTTACATCAAGTAGTACACAATATTATGTAATTGTAGGGGTTCGAATGAATTAAATGATGTGAAGATAGTTTCTACACAAATTCATCAGAAAAATAATGGTGTTGATGCTTTTATTACTTTTGATTGCTTTACAGAGAAATGGAAGAGAAAATAACAGTTACAAGTGATTGCGAAGTACTTTCTCTCTCTAGGAATTTCTCTCCCTTAGTCTCCGAAAAGTCCCCCTGAAGTGAGCTCTCGCACCTTTATTTATAGACGTGAGTGTCCAGTAATCCTCGCGGATTGTATTGCCACGTCAGCACTTGTCTCGCGACATGCATCTTTCAATATCAATCCGCGCTATAAATACCTAGCACAGTGTCATCTCGCGCCCTTGTCTGCGCGATGCTAATTCGCGCAATCCCTTACGCGGATCATACTGTACCCCGTGCCCTGTGATCCGTGCCTATTTCATCGCGGATCTGATTTTTCCTTAGCCAAGGAACCATGCTGTATAGCTTTGCTGGGTCATGACCTTTTGCATGCATACCTTTTTCATGACCCTAAATACCATCGGCCTCTCTAAGGTACTTTTGCTTAGGATAACATAAATAGGGTTGTGACCCACTATTTACATATCCCAAGCATTTCCCCTAGATTCCGAATAGTACGACCTACGCGAGCAACATTTAGGGTTATGAGTTCAGATGCGAGCTATAAACACATTAGTCCCTCATACCTCCCTCTTTATAATGCAAGCTCTTGCTTAAAAAACCTCATTTGGGCCATTTTCCCAAATAAAGCAAACCTTGGGCCAATCTCCCAAATAAATAAATCCTTGGGCCAATCTCCCAAAATAAGCCAATCCTTACGTATTGACCTTTTCGGGAGTCACCCCCTTTACATTTTTCCCCATTGTACTTTGATACTTGGCCAAGTATTAAAGTGCAATAACCTGTGCCTTGCGAATCAGTGTATCTTGTATCATCATTTGTGAGCTTCTTTTCACTCATGCTAATTTTTATTTTTCTCTCGCGGATGAAGTATGTCTACCACATCTCGCGAACCTCCATACAATCCGCGACCTTCCCTTCTCAGTTTTTCTGCTTTTTGGACAATTTTGTGCATGCACTTATTCTGACCGTGCTCATGTTCATTTTGTTTTTTCCAATCTTCCTATATTCACAGATCCGCGACAATTTTCATGCGCTTAGCCATGCGACCTTTTGCCTCCCTCGCGCAGTTAATGCACCGCTTCGGTTTCCGCGCCCAACACTTATATATTTTCCTCATGTCATTTTCACCACTCATAACTTTATATTTTTCTCAGAGCTTTTCTTCCCAACCCTTTTATTTGTACTTCCTTCCCCGCATCCTGTTCTTTTCACGCATACCTATCCACTCTTAAAAGCTTTTCGCAAGTGCATTTTCTAAGATGACAAAATCCTCCACACCCAAACTTCTTGCACCTTCTTCTGGGGTTACTCTACCTGTTCCAGATGCTTCAGAGTGGAAGAAAGCACCTTTTCTAGATTCTCAAGACACATTCTGGGCATCCGCGTGAGACCTTCCTTCTCCAATAATTGCAAGTCAACCTCTTACTCTTGACCTAGATAATGAAGCAGAAACTGCCTTCGTCCCTCATTTTTCTGTGCCTCGCCTTGCTATCGAAAGAGGTGATGCACCTTTCTCTTTTGTCGAGTATGAGGGACACGTAGCCCCAATCACAGATTGGAAGATGTGGTCTAGCCATATTCTCAGCCAAGACCGTCATCGCGCTACTCTTGCGGAGGCTGGCATTCTTGAATCTATTGAGCTATTTTCGGACTTCTATGTCCGTCGCGATGTTGATGCACTGAATACTTTAGTTTCGCGATGGAGCACATCCCCCCATACCTTTATTGCTTCCTGGGGGGAGTTCACACCTACCATAGAAGATGTGGTGGTTCTATTTCGGCTCCCTGTCTTGGACTCGCGCCCCATTATGGCGCCTTTAGTTGAGCAAGAGGATAAGAAGATCCTTAAACAACTTCGCGAATGTGGCCAGTACGCTTGCAAGCGAGGTAGTTGGTTTGAAAAAGGCGTATTTCTTCCGGAACAGGCCAAATCCAGTCGCCTGAAGTTGTCCTACTCAGTTTGGTGCCACCACTTTTTTCGCGAGTACTCTTCGTGAAAGCCAGCCCTTGGTCAAGATCGCGAATTAGCTCCTGGGCCTCAATTTAATGGACCCTTAGAGCTGGAGGGCTTCCTCGCGTATTGGTTTGACCATTACATTTTCCAAGGCAAACCAGAGGATGGCCCCAGCCGTATGGTGTTTCTGTTAGCTGGGATGCTGTCTCGAGGAGTACGCATTGCTTTAGCTCCTCTTTTCCTTGGTACTCTGTACTCCCAATTGGACATGCTTGCGAATGACTTTGCTCGCTCCTTGGGTAGGTATGAAATAAGTACTCATATCTCAGGTACCTTCCTCACCTTGTTTCTTTTTGAGCGTTTCCCCAACTATGCTCCCATTCCTGCTTCCTTTTCTCCTCAAACCTCAGAAACCAACACCTCTATCCTTTTAAAATCGCAAGCCACCCGCTGGACCTCTCTCTCATCTTCACAAACACTTTCCTCTTTTATTGACACTTCTCTTAAATTTTCTTAGCGTCCATACACCACTCCTCTTGAGGGTTTTTATTCACTCAACTTTTACCCAAAGGCGGAGATAGTTTCCTATGACATAGCGATGGATGACTACCTCATTTTCTCGTCCATCACCCACAAGTGTCATCTTCCCATCTTTAATGAGACCTTTGACACTGTGGCCTCCTACAACCCTTCTCGCGTGTCCAGGCAGTTAGGTTTTGACCAGGCCATTTCCCCTCATCTTCCTTTATATCGCGAGGACAACTTTGATAGGTGCCTAATTGCTTTTCGTGAATCCATTGAGAGGAGTGTTCGCGTATTTTCCACAGTTATCTTCATTCAGCCAGGCACTCGCAGAGGCGGAGTGACCGTGGCTTATAGTGAGTTCTGGAAAGAGCAACTGGTGAGGTTCCAGAGTTTCATGGCCGAAACTCCTCCTGTTCCCATACCGGTTCCAGTATACATTGCTGATCCTTCATTGAAGCTCAGCAAGGTCAGGAGCAAGTCTATGCCTAAACAGCATGTTCAGCCTTCTCAAACTCAGAAGCCTAAGCAGACTCGCAAAAGGTCTCTTCGCGAGGAAGTTCCTCCCACGAGGCCACCTATTCACGAGGAGCCTATACGCGAAAAGACCATCCGCGAGGAGCCCATCGCGAGACGTCTGGTAAATTTTTTACATCTCCTTTTTCCTTTGCTGTGTTACGTATTTTCAAGTGTCAATACTAACTCCTCTTTTCTTCTACAGTGTTCCAGTTCCTAGGCTACAGGTATCATCAGTGATTCTTCTGATATACTAGATCATGCCCCTTTTTATGTTCGTCTTAAAAACCTGTCTGTTGCAGAAGCGTTGGATAGTGTGCCCCTTGCGAAGGGGAAGATGAAACTCACTAAGGCCTCCACAACCCATGTGGCAGGAGAGACTCCTAGCTCAGAGGAACCTCCCTTGGTGTGGAAGCGCAAACTTTCTCCTAAAATATCTCATATGGGTGCCTCAGAGTCAGCTTTAGAAGAGGTGTCCTTGGCTGCGAGGCGCCAACTTACCTTGGCCAAGCTAAAGAATAAACGAAAGCCTGATGCAACTTCCATTTTGTTGGATACGGTTGCTCGCGTGGTTGAGGATATGAGGGCTGGAGATGATGCGGAGGAGACGGAGGTTGCAAGAATTTTCTCTGATTTACCCATGACGGCTCTTTCCCAGAGTAATCCTTTAATCTTGACTTTACTTTTCTATTTTAGATTTCTTACTTCTAACACTTCGAAGTTCTTTCTTTTTAGGTTCTCACGAGACAAACTCCCCACATGTTCCAGCCTCTCCTGGGGGTGGCCTTCATTCTAACCCCTCCACTGCAGCTTTGTCTGACGATGATGAGGACCACCTCACCATCAACTCCTTGTTCAACAAGTCTTCTTAGCCTACTTTTGAAGAGGATGGGGATGATGACATTTCCTACTCATCTCGCGACAGTGTCATTTCCGCGACCTCTACTCCTGAAGCAGATCGCGAGGTATCCTCAGGGCGCGAAAATGAGGAGGCCACAATATCTCACGAGGTTTCTCCCAAGTTGCCTTCTATTCCTATTTCCCCTAAGGCCGTTGCTACTGATGATAGAGCAAAGGATCCCAATATTGATGACAGGCATTTACAGCCTCTTGGTGGTGACATTGCATCCGAGGTTGCTGCAACCCTCGCAGATCATCCCAGTATTGAGAGATCTATCTTTGGCACCCCTATCCCAGAGGTTGAGGAAGGTAACCCTTTTATCACTTCATCCTTCTATTTAAATCTGAATGTCAAAACATGATTTTAACATGCCTTTTCCTTATTTTAGGTGTAAACTCCAAAAACCAAGAGATGATCGACGAGCTACTCCATGATGCTCAGAGGATTTCTGACGGTCAAGCGGTATTCCCTTTGGACACTCATGCTAAGGCACACACAGAGGCACCTCTATCCCCATCTCGTGCCTCTGTACCAGATCCTCGCGAGTCTACTCGCGCCTCTACCTCTGATCCTTGCGAGCATGCCTCTCGCGACCATGCATCCACTTCTCGCATTCCTGCCATTGCACCTGTCTATGATGCTGCTTCCTCAGTGCCAATACCTTGGCATCAGTGGTTCTGTTATCCTCCTAACATCCTAGTGCTAGATTTGATAGAGGTAGCTCATCCAGAGACTTTTGCTCACATGGAAGTTCATGAGCCACTCTTGCAAACGGTCCACCTTCAGCTAGTGGCAGATGTGTTCAGGACCCTTTTTGAGACTTCCATTCAGGACCTTGTTCCTGACACCCTTCCGCGATGCCATGCTTGCATAAAGGACTGGAAGAAGGTTGGGATGGATGTGTCCTGGTGGGAGACCCAACTGGCTGTTATTCAGAGGCTTAATGATCATCATCTTGTCGAGCTGAAGGGTCGTGATGCTCTTCAAAGAAAACATGCAAAAATTGCAGAAACTCATAGACAGTTAGTACTTCTCGAGGAGGATGAGAAGAAACTGCAAGATGCAGCTGATCATTTTGAGCGGGCCCGTCTTTACTTGGAGGAGCATGAGGACTTCAAGTTATCAGATCCCATCACCTGAATCCTTTTCTAGCCTCTCCCATTTTTTGTATTATGATATATGTACTGTCTTCTAATTGTATCCACATTTTTGCTGTATATCCTTGTATTGCGATAGTAACTTTGACATGCTTTATACATATGGGATGATTTGTTTGATGCTTTATGTCTTTATTGAAGAATATTTTTATAATACTATAATCCTCAATCCCTTCATGCTTGATATAATTTAATCCATTTCACGTTCAGAGGTCCAGCCTTCTCGCGAGTGACTTCATGCTCCATCCTGTAATACCCACTGCTGCTCTCATTTATAATCACATACGGACATTCCCACTTAGCTTCAAATTTTCTTACCCTTTGTCCCCTCATGATTACCGGTACCACTTTCAACACTCTGTCCCCTTTCTTGAATAATCTGTACCGTACCTTTTTATTGTAGCTCTTTGCTTGTTTCTTATTGTATTCTTTCTGATTTGAAAAGGCTTATGCTCTTGTTTCCTCCAATTTTTCTATCTCCAGTATCCTGTCTTCCAAATTGCTTTTGCTTGCCAGCATTCTAGCAACCACCTCCAGCTCCGTAGGTAGCACAACCTCTACTCCATAGACCAGTGCATACGGAGTCATGTTTATTGCACTCCGGTATGCGGTTTGATGTGCCCACAGTGCTATTGGCAGCTATTGTACCCATTTCTTATGATTATCATGCACCATCCTGGACAAGATTCGAATTAAAGCTTTATTAGAGGTTTCAGCCTGTCCATTTCCTTTTGGATAGTAAGGCGTGGACTTGTGATGAATTACTGAGTATCTCCCCAACAAATCCGCGACTTTACTATTGACAAAAGGATTCCCATTGTCTGACAGTATCACCTTCGGTATCCCAAATTGACAGATGATGTGTGAGCATTGATAGATCTAACCCAAAATCCTAAGAATGAAATACCCCCAAAGTAGCTAAAGACCAAGAGAAAGGAGAAGAGAAGCTTAATAGAGAAGAAGGGTGAGGTGTGGTAAAGGCGAAATCAAGCATCCATGGCCGAAGCACAGAGGAAGAAGAAGAAGAAGAAAAAAAAATGGCAGTCGTCTTGAAGGAGTAACCTCCAAGAAAGAGAAAAAGGATGGAGAATGAGGTCGGGAACCGGTCCTTAGGCAATGCACTTTTATTGTCTTCTATTTATAGGTGACTTGGCTCAAAATGTTTCCATAATTGAAGTGGTCCCCAAGTCCTACTAATGTTCCACATATCTCTAATAAGTGATGAGGGCCATAATGTGGGCCTATAAGGAGAGTTCCTTCCACATTAAGAATAATGGGTGTAATTCACATTATGAGCCTTTATTATGACTAAACTACACCCCTAACCTCCATGCCATATGCTCTTTCCAATCCCTTCAAAATGTGAGGATGGTATCGCGCTGTCCACGTGTCACGGCTACGCAGCATCTGTGGCCACAGCCGGATCAATCGTGCAATGGATCACTCCCCAATAGTCATCGCAGTACATGCATATACCGCTAGAGTTGTGCATAAATAGTGGTAGACGCCTTTGAGAAACTGCTATGTCATCAAGACCCGTAAACTATGGTGCTACTACTCCCGTGTACGCTCTTCAACTCCACAGGTGCTCTACCACAAAATGACCACCTTTAGAAGGCTTTTTAGTTGCCACGAGTAATCTTCCCCGATGTCAGACACATTGGGTCAACCCGTATACCAACTTCAGTGGGGTGGGTCCAAGGCTCTACCTAGTAGCCCAGTACCTTAGTGAGTTGCAGTGACATCTGTCGATCCAGAAAACTCAGGTGGATTGCCTCTCATGAATGAAATATGCATCATGTCCCATCCATTATCTAGCATCACAGGAACTGGTGCAGGTGCCTGCAAGGGAGGTTGTGGATGAAGTTGTTGATGCAGAAGAGTAGTCGTCACTCCTGGGGCAACAGCCTGGGCAATAATATCAGCAAGGTTCGGAGGAACTGGAGCATTCCCCTCCGGAATAGGGTCTGGAATTTGATTCACATTTCTCCTTCTACGTGGTGGCATACTGAAATAACAATAAACACTACCCGTCAATACCCCCACTAAGATCTTACAAGAGTACGAGTCCTAAAGTTAGGCTTTAAATATCAGAATACGCAACACGGAAGACTAACTATACATCCCTAGGACACTTGAACCTGGAGTGCTCTGATACCAACTGTGACACCCCCAAATTTCCATGCATAGGTTGGCCAGACCCATACACATAAAACTAGGAGCGTCAATAATTGATAACATAAGCACATAAGAGAAGACATAAATCGAAATATAATAATAATAGCAATAACAAAAACAAGGATACAACTTATACATGAAGAAGACCAACCCCAATACATCCTTAAATAAAATAAGTCACACATAGTACAACTTGGAAATCCCATAAACATGGACCCCTAGAAACACACTTAAAAGAAATACAACATATGTCATTTATCGGATCCTACCCTGGAGTAGAAGGAAAATATGATAGAACCGAATGAATAGATATGAAGTCCTCAACCCTGTTGGTGAAACTGCCGAGGACCTGAAACAACAAAAATGAAGTACAACTCTACATGATCCCAAGCAGAGTACCAAAATCCATCACATTTCCTAGTGACACCTAATCCCAAAATTATATTATAAAATAATAATATATTTAACTATAACCATAGTCACTAATATACCACCATTTAATATAATTATATTTATAAATTCCTTACATTAATCCGATTTTTCCATACAACATCCATACCCTACCATAACCACATACCCGACAACTCACCCATGTCCCGTGGTATTATTGAGACTGCAATATTAGTCAGCCTCCTTGTGGTTCCTTATAAATATCCAAAACATAGTCATTTAATTAAATCTTATGATTTTACGAATTTATTAATTCACTTGTATTCTTTATTCGGGAACGTATAACAATTTAAGAGATCGAGCGTGGGGGGTCCAGGGGGGGCGGCACGACGTTTTCCTGAGCGCCCCTTGGTAGGGTCTGGGGCAGCGTCCCAACGCCAAGGTATACGGTATTTTGTACGGTCGAAACTATTTATTTATACGGTCAAAAATACGTAATCTAGTATAATTCGTGAAACACATAATAACAATATAAATCAATGTCCAGAGTCTGATTACAAAGAAAATAGAGAAAAACAATTACATAAATATGCAATATTTTTCTAAGAACAGTTTTGAAATCTTTGTCAACATTGAAACCTAAAATATTTTTGTATTCAGATATTTATACTTAGTTCCAACCATATACATCTCATCATAATCATA
Organism: Cornus suecica; assembly: GCA_963922005.1. Classification (NCBI taxonomy): domain Eukaryota; kingdom Viridiplantae; phylum Streptophyta; class Magnoliopsida; order Cornales; family Cornaceae; genus Cornus; species Cornus suecica. The sequence goes on from OY998238.1 coordinate 26,325,830, forward strand.
CCAACAAGACACATAACCACGAATCCATACATGTATATCTACACATAGTAAAAACAGATTTGTACGTATAGCTAGATATAAACATAGTCTCATGCATATATCAATATATCACCACAAATCTCTATATATATACAAGATCTATACATATAATCATGGATCTGTACATATATGTATAACCAGAATATAAATCATCATATCTATATATATGAATATAAATATACTCTAACAGATTTGTACATATATGTCTATATAAGTTTACTAATCTTTACCTATATGCAAGATTTGTACATATGATCATGGACATATACATATATATATATATATAACAGAATATATATCATCACATAAATAAACATTAATATGAACATACTCTAACAGATCTATACATATATGCCTATATAAATCCACGAATCTCTACATATATACAAGATCTAAATATATACTTACGGAAATATACATATATGAATAAACAAAATATATATCATCACATAAATAAACATGAATATGAACATACTCTAACAAATCTATACATATATGCCTATATAAATCCATGAATCTCTACATATATACAAGATCTATACATACTTACGGATCTATACATATATGTATAAATAGAATATATTAAAGTCATATATGAGCATGATTTACACATACATATACATATATGAAAAATACTATCTAGTAGATTATAGATGTACAAAGTAAAGGCTATGAAATTTTAGTACAAAGAGGAAGAGTAGAACATATGTAGAGCTGAATTCACCACAAGTACATATCTAAACCAATTCTAAGCTCTCAACCTCTCCACCCTCATAATTTCGGGTATAATTGATGAAGAAGAAAAAGTAATATAAGGAATGAGATGGTGGCTAGATCTGAAGTTAATGATGCTTATATAGAATAGGCTAGGGTTAGGGAATTGTCCAAACTATCCTTGTGTTATGAATAAGTCACCAAACTACCCAAACACTAATGACAACCTTGCCCCCCCTCAGATCACATAATTACATTATGACCTACTAGACTTAAAATGACTAAGATAACCTCATTCAATAATTTAAACCCCCAATATGCCATCCGAAATAAATAAGGAAATAAATATCCATTAAATACGGGGTATTACAATAAGTATATAATAAGGTAAGTTTAGAATTTTGAACCAACAGTTTCCTTCTCAAAGACCAACGGGTGCCAAAATGCAGAAAAAGAAAAGAGCAGTGAGATAAAACAATAATGGCAACCCCCTAGAAAAAGGTGCCTTTTCATTGCCCCCATTATGGCGACACTTCGCTAGACGTAAATCCCCATAATTGGTATAATCATGGTTGGGGAAGACGCAGAGAGGCGGCTTACAAATACCTCTCCAGATTGGGGAAATGGGACAAAATCATCAAGTGTAAGAACCTATAAATTCTGAATTCACTGTGAGAGAAAATAAAAGCTTGAAGAAAGAGTGAACCCGAGAGATAAAATTAAAATCGAGAGAGAAAGAGTGAAGAAAAGAGGAAAAGAAACATAAGAGAAAAAATGAAAAGGAGAGAGAGAAGAACTCCCTTTTCTGTAGGAGCCATGCTTCCCTCAAAGGTGCATGACGACCCAGTCCCTAGCGATAACGAATGGCGACACGCTCCCTTCTTGAGCAAGGAAGTCAATTTCTTCTGGCACCAGGCCCGGCATTACCACCTGAACCGTATAATTTTGGGCGAACTAGAACTGCTAGAGGGCGATGCCCCCTCCATATTGGGTACCCAATGGAAATCGGTAAAAAGTATATGATTTCTCATTGAAAAGGGTGACTACCCTTACTCAAACCTCCAATTTGAAGGCCACATGACGCCGATCTTTGAATGAGACTACTGGTGCGAGTACATCTTCTCAAGGCCGGACTATGTGGAAACCCTTCACCGTGCCTCGGTCTTGGCTGCCATTGATTCAAGCCGTCGTGTCAACATCCGACGCTCTAACACCTCATTACAAGCCTTAATCTCTCGCTGGAATATAGATAGCCACACTTTCGTTGCTGCTTGGGGAAAGTTTACCCCAACACTGGAAGATGTGAAGTCCCTGATGCATCTCCCTTTGATTGGGGAATGCGATTTCAAACCCCACATAATTCCCCCCGAATGCCAAACCACTGTGGACTTCCTGGAGGCCTCCTTCACCCATGTTGTATACCTCAATACATCCGTGAAGAAGAAGGGCAAGTGTAAATTTGCCAACTGGGCAAGGTACTTTTTCACTTATCCTTCATCAGGTCGGCCCCTACGCCCAGACAATACCCAAGGTGCGCCTCTGAATACTCCCCATCATCTGGATACCTTTTTGGTACTTTGGCTCACACGTTATGTGTTTGAAGGGCACCCCAATGACTGCATAAGGAAGAAGGTTTTCATCCTGGTGGCCCAAATGGCTCTTGGTAGGACTGTCGCACTAGGGCCACTCTTCCTTGGGACGCTGTATAAAAGGCTCGACTCCATGGTGGCTGGGATGCGCCATTCTATAGGTCGTTGTGAAGTGAGGGCACCTATGTCCAGCCTCTTCTTGTCCTTATTCATAATGGAGCGTTTCCCAGTGTTCTTTCCCAAACCACATACTCTTGAGGCTATCAAGCCGTTTAAAGATCCTTGGGGCTTCAGCCATGCCCCTAGATGGTCTAACATTGTCTTCCGTGATGATCTCAGTATGGTGCTAGACCTGGAAGACGAGTTTCAGTTTAGGCCCTACTCTGTAATCCTACCTGGCTTCCCTGCTCAGTCCCTCTTTGGTGAAGAACCCCGTATGCTTAATCCTTCCCCCAATTTGCCCCGCTTTGATTTTGAACTTCTGTTGGTTTTAAGGAAGTGTTCATTGTCCATCTGGTTTAAGGATAGTGTGCTGCTTTCTAGTTACAATCCTCATCGGGTAGCTCGCCAATTTGGCTTTAACCAAGGCATTCCTACTGCGTCAACCCCCTTGTTAAGTTTTGCCCTTAGTTCTGAAAGATTCCTTGATGGGAACCTGCCGTCATTGAACACTCCTCCTTGTCCTTTTTCCTTACCCTCTCTTCTTCGTCATGGCGATATCACACCATCATTTGGTGTCTTCTGGAGATCAAACCTTGATGCCCTACAGGCTTTTGCTCAGTCATTTGCTTACAGAAGTGAACCCAGGATCATTGACAGGGATGACATGGTGGTGCACTACTCTACCACTTCCTTCTTTAGAGGAAGTCCTAGCTATGTCGTGGAGCATGTTATTGTTGATGTACCGATGTTTTCCCACGACACGTTCCCGGCAAAGCGAAGATCAAGATCCAAGAGAGTAGTTCGCACCATCCCCCTAAGACCCTTTGATGTACAGCTTCCACAAGGTTAAGCCCTTGTAGTCCTTGATCAATCAATTCCTCAAGCTCCTGTGCACCAGAATCCGGCAACCCAAAGCCGTCCGACTTCGTCAAGGCGAAGGTCTACTCAGGACGAAGTAGGGCCCTCAGTTCCTTCTCATAGGCGTCCTAGTGCATCCATCCATGTAAGTAATCTAACCCTGTACTTAAATTAAAATCATTAGTACCCTTTTTGCCCCCTCTTGAGTGGGGTTTTCTTTATTACACACACACATATATATATATATAAGAAAGAAAAGATATGCGAGCTTTAAAAGTTTAAATAAACTTTTCCCATTTTTCAGCTAAGTGCCTCCTTAGATTCGTAGTCCCCTTCTATTGCAAGCAGGACAAGATCATCGAGGATGAAAAGGCTTGATGCCCCTGGCCTAGCGGTTCCTCCAGATAACATTGCTGACGTATTTGATGACATGGACCTACTTCGTACTAAAACTCCATAGGGTGCAGCACAGATGATTCCTACTTCTGAAGACTTGAATACTCTAACCGGTTCCTCCTTGAATATAAGATCTGGTACCTCACATTCCTCAGGAACCCAAGAGTCCATTTGTTCAAGTATAAATACCTCTTCCCCTTACCTGTTTTTCATTCACATTTCAACACAAGTCTCAAACACTAAGAAAAAAAAGAACATGAGAGAAAACTAAAAAAATAAGAGAGAAAAGAGAGAAATAATGGTGGTTATGGGTAAGATTGGTCTCCACTCTTATACTTCCTCATCATCTGATAGTGGTGATGACGTCCCTCTTGCAGATCATTTCAAGAGGAGCACCCCTGTCAAGAGAACCCCTATCCCAGAGGAGGGAGACAGCTAAGATGAGGTCCCCTTAGTCCACCGGCATTCCAAGAGGAAAGCGTCTCCAAATCCCACTGGTCCGTCAACAAAGAGACCAAAGTGTTCTGCCCGTAAAGCCAGCACATTGAAATCTCCTTCTCCAGCCCATTCAAACTCTACCCCTGTCGATGTGTCATATAATGAGGAAATGGTCGCTCCTCCCAAGGGTGACCATCCGGTTTCTCCTCATGTCCCTGAAAATCCCCACGCCAAGCCCCTACTATAGATCCTAGACCCGCTGATGCTCCAGAAGGTTCAGTCCCTTGGGCTGGGAACCCTATGTCTGGTTTTGGTCCTCAAGACTTGCCCAGATGGATAGGTATCTATTGTAGTGGGAACTCTATACCCACCCTGAATCGCATTGCTGCTACCCATCCTGAGATGTTAGGTGGCTTCAAATTAGTCTTTGAACATGCCCAAGCGCCTATGTTTGATGGGTTTACTCAGTATTTCCAACAGGTGGTCAAGGCTACTGTAGGAGATATGACTTTACAGGTTTTGGATGCTGCTAGGAGGTTCGCAGCCCTGGCTGTGCAGTTTGGGATAAACATGGACTGGTTCATGGAGAGGCTAGACAAGATCGAGGCGAGGGACAATAGTGGTGTCCTGTGCCTTGCTAGTGAAAATACCCATGCTGAGTCTGTGAAGCTCATGGAGGAGGCGACCCAAATGAGGAAAGACGTTGAGGTACTACTGGAGAACGCTGATAGGGTCGATGCTAAGGCAGCGCATAAGGAGGTGGAGATAATTCGACTATTAGAGGTTGTTAGTCACTAATTACCCTAGAGGGGGGGGGGGGGGGTGAATAGGGTGTTCAAAAATAATTCTTATCCTTTTCGAAATTGGAACAATATATATATATTCAATACTCAATTTCTTCAATAGTCAAGTGAATAAATTCAATTCAATTTATCTAACAACTAATCACAATACTAATTAGCATACAAGATATTCAATTAAATATAGCATGCAAATTAATGAAATAAAGAGAGAGAGATAGAGAGATTGACACCGTGATTTTTCGAGGTTCGGTAACTCCTACGCCTCGGCTCAAGAACCCCTTCTTGAGACTTTTCCCGATCCTTTCACTATGGCCCATCCTTCATAGGTGGAATGGCAAACCTTTACAATCACAAGCCTCTCGAGTTTGTCTCTCAATCAAGAGAACAATCCTCTCTTGAAAAAATGGTGGACTTCACTTGTCCGAGATTACAAATTCGTATGTAATCAATAAAATCACTCAAGAACAAAAATACTCAAAACCCAAAGGTTTTTATGGAAGATAAATCAATATAAGATAAAGTGTTTTTGGTGATTTTTGAATAGCTCTAGAAGTATATTCTCAAAGGATATATCAATGAATAATATTTGGAGAATAAGAAGACAAACTAGAGTTTTTTATTTTCAAAGATTTTGCAGAAAATCAGATTTTTGCTTCTTGTTTTCAATGGATTTTGCAAAAATATTTATGTAGAAGATGAAGACTTCTTTCTCTATTTGATTCAACTCTCTTAACATTCAATATACTCATCTTGTTCTATATATAGCATTGCATTAGGGTTAAGACATTGAGTATTGAATTATTAGAGTCAAGAGCCGTTTGAAAACCATTAAGCACGATCCTCAAAACATGGAAAATGTTTTCTGATAAAACTGCAGGTTTTAAGGTGCAACTAGTCGACTACTTCTTTCTTTTAGTCGACTACAATGCTTCATCTAGTCGACTATATTGATTCATCTAGTTGACTAGAATGAGTTCTAGTCGACTACTTCTTGTAGTATAGTCGACTCAAAGTTCTTTTAGTCGACTACATTGATGTGGATGAAAAACATGTAGTTTCTGATTGTTTTAGTCGACTACTAGAAAATACAAAGGATTTTTCTAGTCGAGTACAACTTGAAAAACATTTAATAAAAATATTTTTCTTTCCGTTTAAGTTCGGTAAAACGTTTTTCATTCCATTTGAGTTCGGTTCATTTTATACTTGAGCTTATACGATAATATCGACGCATAAAATTACCTTGTTAGAATGATCACTCCCTGACCTATCTACCCCGAGTCTTGATTCTTCAACTTTCGCCTTTGCCGTTGAATTAATTGATTTTCCATTTGCGCTTCAATTTCTTTCACAACTTTTCGCTTTAATCAAGCTTTCTTTCCGAGCTTGTTTTTCGAGTCGTTTCCTTTCAGAGTTTTATTTCTGAGTCGTTCACCTGTCTTTTACTGAAAATATAAACTTGATAATTCATTAGTATCAAACACTTTTCAATGGTTTGTTATCATCAATTTTGGAATTGTTTGCCGAAAGTAAATTTCAAAGCCAACAGAGGCTATTGACGGGCAATGGGTGGAGGACCACATGAGGGACACTGATATTTTCCTCTTGCCGTGAAGACTTAACCTGACTCCTAAACACGACAATCTTTTTTATGTTCATTAGAAACAATTTTAGACAATTTAATGACATATTTTTGGGCATGTAAACTTTTAGCACATGTACAGTACTATGCCTGCCCGAGGGTGGGCTTACTATTTTTGGAAGCGTGTTTTGACATGCTTAACCTTGCACTTTCTTTGACTGACACATATTTTATACACACACATCTTTTTTGCTAACTAGTGGTTCGTTTATAGCTTAATATATATGTAAAGAATGCATGGATGCTCTTTTTGTTTTGCATATGCTTCGTTTGTTTCATTTTTTTTGTTTTTTTTTAAATATGTAGGGTGACACATGGAAGGCACAGGCTTGACAGATGTTCATGCAAGTGGATAAGGGAAAAAAGCTATCGTAGCACATGCGTTTTCTTGCGAACCTTACACAAAAGAAAAGATTGGAGCACATTTATAAGGCTACCCTTCTGTCCTTTAAAGACTCGCCCTAATAGAGGCCCAAGCCTTGACTTGTGTATTTTTAGAAGAATACTTGTAAACAAAAGTGTAACACATTTTCCTTTGTAAATAAGAGATTTTCATTAAGTAAAGATCTTTCTTTTTGCTTACATGTATGCCTACATATGTATGATGATTCTTTTGTGGAAAGAATTAACTAAAAGAAATGATAATAATGAAAAGACAGAAAAGAGGGGGCTCTGTGGAGAAGAGACCCCTTTCTTCTAACAACCTAACTAACTTAGGCAAATAACTAAGAGAATAAAAAAATAAAGAGTAAAGATGGAATGTCTTGGATGAGGCGTGATGCGACGAGGTTAGAAATGGTCAAATTAGATGTCCTTAAGGATAAAATCTTTTGATCCACTTGGCATTAAGGGGGCCTGTCCTGAATCCGGTTCCAATTTCTATTAGCTCATAATAACCATTGGGTGAGGATTTGGCCACAGTATAAGGTCCTTCCCACTTGGGTGCAAATTTCCCTAGGCTTTGGCCCCTCATTACGACGCTAACCATTTTCAGGACTAAGTTTCCTTTAATGAAAACCCTTTCCCTGTGTAGATACAAAATTTGCACAACACAAAAAAGATCACTTCTCATTACTTTTCATTGAATTATATACATCTTCCCCATGGGCCTTGGGCCCATTAGGGCAACTCTTTCAACTTTACATAATATTTTACTTTACACGTCAGCTATGTAGATCCCATCTCATGCCATTGCCTTGAGATACAAGTATCTTCTAGAACCTTCGAGTTCCTCCCAAAAATGCTCTTCGGGTCGGGGTACAAATGGATATGATGGTCGGGCCAAGATATTTCTCGGACCGCGGGGCTGATGTAACGGTCGGGTTATGACGCGGACACAATGATCGGGTCACAATCTCGGGTCATTACTGGACCGATCCGGTCGGGATGGACTTTTCTATGGGCCGGGAAATCTCACATGTACACAGGCCCTCTTTTAGCTTATGGGCCTGCATCCAATGGGCCCATTAGGTGAAAGAATCTTAAGGCCCATCAAAAGTCCTCGGAGTTGATGCGCGGGACGTGTGGCGGATGATGAGGGGAGGCGTGCCGGATGATGCGGGACGCCTTTAATGCTACAGCTGCCGCCATTATTGCAATTTGAACTTGTGGCTGAGGTGGCATAGATTTTCGTGAGATGGGCCGGGTCATGTCGATCCGATACTCTGACCCGGGTGACTGAAACGTCATACCTATCTATATAACCCGCATACGCCACACTTGCACCACTTTTGGATTTGCTCCTCATTATCTTCTCTGCCACACTCAAGCATTTTCTGCAACTCAAATCCATTCTCACCTACAAAATCTCCATACGGTCTCATCAAATTCTGCAAATATCAACGATCTTAATTGATTTTTACACCGTGTGAAGTGTTTTGATCCGTGTTGCAAGGCGTTTGACCGGACGCATCCTCTTCTGCTTCCTGGTACAGTCGTCGGTTTCTGCAAATCACCTAGCCGGAGAAAACCGCAAGGAGAGACTGCCGGAATCATCTTTGCCTTTTTGTAAGTTGTTCTTCTCAATTTTCTACCTTTCGTCAAAATATGTCAGGGAGTGATGATACCAGGTCGGTTAACGACCTGCAAGTGACAGACACTGATTTAACCGTTACCGATCCCGAAACCTCGATGAGCACCCCGTCCGTAGAGATCACTCGGGTCATTAGGTCTAGTCCCCCAGAAGTCACTCAGGAAGCAGGGGATCGGGCAGTAGAGGACGATATCGAGACGGGTCAGGATGCTGAGGAGGAGGAGAACTTCTGTACTGACCCTCTCCCAACCAAATATAGGAAAGACGCTCAACTTAGGAGCCTCAGGGTCCCTGAAGGGGTGGAGGTTAGACATTACCCTCGGGATAAAGATTTTAGGATCGGGGAAGGTTTGAAGGACGGGGAGATACTGCTTTCTTCATTTCACCTTGCTATACTAAAGTTTCCCATCCATCCTTTCTTCTTCCTGACATTGGCCACTTTGGGTCTGGCCGCCCTCCAAGTCGGTCCCAATTTTTATAGGATTTTGGCCATGATCTTGTTCATTAATAGGGAACTGAACCTAGATTTAGGTTTGGCCGAGCTTCTGCTCTCCTATAAACTTCAAGAACAAAAGGATAATAGGGGTCGGTACAACCTGACTTCGTATGTCAAGAGGAAGTTGTGTGACAACGTCCCGACATCAAATAAGGGATGGAAGGAGAGGATGATAATAGTGAGCGGTCAGTGGAGGCATCCCGATGCCATGAACATCTCTGTCAACCATATTTTCCAGCCAACCCGACTTCCTGAGTTTAAGAGTTTTCATACCTGAGCCTCTTGCCACTGCGAAATGTGCAATGATAAGTTGGGTACGCAAGTGATGGATTTCCTGAAAGCTCCTCGGGAAAAAAGGGAGGTCGGGTATATAAGGTCTCGATTTGAACTGTTGCATGCCAAAGTATGGAGTCAGGATTTAATGGATAGCCAGAATTGCCTGACCGGATCTGTATTGCAGGAGTTTGCATCGGGAAAATCAACATTGAGGATCTCCTCGGGTTCTGCTGCGACTACATTAGGGTCAAGGAAATCTCAGTTCAAGTCATCGGGAACTAAAAAGCTCAAGAGAAAAATGTCTGGGAATCAACAGAAAAGGAAGGCGGTTAGCCTGCCCACACTTTCGATCAAGAGGGCCAGAAAGGTTGATACTGGCTCAACATCTTTCATTTGTGGGGTTGATATCCCTACAGTCCCCGCAAATCCCGATGTCCCCCCAGTTAGTGAGAATCCAGCAAACAGCCAACCGGCAGGATCCACCGGAGGGCCTGCTTGCACGCCACCTCCTCCTATTCCGGCAGAGCGTCATCCCGTCACACCCCCGCCTCCGCCTATTGAAGGTCCGCAAATTGGTGCATCGGATGCGGCCGAAGTCGGGGTTGGTCATGCCCTGGTCCCGAGCTTGGGAGGTGTGAGCCAGAGTCCTCCTCGGGCAGATCATTCAGTCAGACCCAGTTCTAGCCGGAGCGTTGTATTGGGTGTTCCTTCCTCAGCATCGGATGCCAGGGACTTAGGTTCTGATGAGGAGGAGCAGGATCGATCCCGATATACCAAGCTGCGTACTGCCATTTCCAAAAATGTCAGGAAACAGGATAATAGGGAGATCGAGAAAGCTGCTGAGAGTGGGAGACACGTTCCCCATGGCCCCCGATTCAAACTGGATACTCGAAAGGGTCATCCATATCTGGCGGTGGCGGACGAAACGATCGGGAATCCTGAAGCTCTAAGAGAGATGGCCCTGGGGGTATGGACCCCGGCTGATAGATTGGCCATGGGTCGGTATGATAGGATGAGCCTGGCTCTGGAAGGGCCCGAGCTTGCAATGAGGGTAATAATTTCTTTACACTTGCTTATTTGGTTTCTATTTCGCCTCTTATCTTTTGTGCTAACATTCTTGCTTTCAGATGCTTCATGCTACACAGGCGTATAATTGCAAGCTTGAGGATGATGCCCGGGTCATTAAAGCCCTGAATCGGGATGTCCAGGTCCACAAAGCTGGGTGCGTCAAGGCTTTGGAACAGGTCAAGAAGGCCAATGAGAAGATTCAGTCCTTGACATACAGGGCCGTCGCAGCAGAGGAAGAGCTCGCAACTGCCAAGGCGGCGACCCTAGAATTTGCAGCCGCCAAGGCAACGATTTCCGACCTTGAGGGTAGGGCTCGGGAGGCTGAACAGATGGCTAATCGAGAAATCCAGTCCCGGGAAGCCCTAACTCTTCAAGTGCAGGCCCTAACCAAAGAAATTGAGAAGTTAAAGACTTCAGGGCAGCAGCTGCTTGAGGAGAAGGTCGAGGTTGAGAATGCACTAGGCGTGGAGAGATCTCGAGTAGAGATGTGTCATAAGGGAGGTAACCAGATGATTGCTCGTTTTGTGCTGACAAGCAAGTACCGTTACGAGCAGGGCTGGCGGGAATGCATAACTGAGCTTCAAAAGCCTGAGGGTGACCGATACATCCCGACCATAGAAGATCTCGATCTCAGCCTAGGAGTGGGGCCTCCGTATGCTGATCCCGAGGCTGAACCTGAGGACCTGGCATTTGGTGAGTTCCTTCAGGGTCACCTGCCCGCCCCGCCTTCTCATTCCGGCATGGATGAACCTCAAGGACAACCCATCGAGAACCAAGCCTCAGGTAGCAATGAGGACCCTCCGGCGGTGGAATAGGGCTCTTCCTTTAGACTTTTGCATTTTATTTTGTTCCCAACAATTTAATCAAAGCTTTACTGTACCAGCCTTGGCCACTGGGGCCCTTTTAATATAATTGAATTCACCTATTCAAACCTCGTTGGAAATATGCATGATCCAATGCTTCATTGATATTAATGTAAATTGGGATTTTGAATTGTAACTTGGTAGGACTTCTAATGCCATCAGATAATAATGGTCGGGCAACTTGGGACCACTTGTGGGTCTGTGAAGATCTCTCGGGCGCTTTGGGCCCGTGGAGAGGATTCGACACTTAGGTTTTGAAGATGAAACCTGACCACTGGTGGGTCTGTGAAGATCTCTCGGGCACTCTGGGCCCATGGAGAGGATTCGACACTTAGGTTTTTAAAGATGAAACCCGACCACTGGTGGGTCTGTGAAGATCTCTCGGGCGCTTTGGGCCCATGGAGAGGATTCGACACTTAGGTTTTGAAGATGAAACCCGACCACTGGTGGGTCTGTGAAGATCTCTCGGGGGCTTTGGGCCCATGGAGAGGATTCGACACTTAGGTTTTGAAGATGAAACCCGACCACTGGTGGGTCTGTGAAGATCTCTCGGGCGCTTTGGGCCCATGGAGAGGATTCGACACTTAGGTTTTGAAGATGAAACCCGACCACTGGTGGGTCTGTGAAGATCTCTCGGGCGCTTTGGGCCCATGGAGAGGATTCGACACTTAGGTTTTGAAGATGAAACCCGACCACTGGTGGGTCTGTGAAGATCTCTCGGGCGCTTTGGGCCCATGGAGAGGATTCGACACTTAGGTTTTGAAGATGAAACCCGACCACTGGTGGGTCTGTGAAGATCTCTCGGGCGCTTTGGGCCCATGGAGAGGATTCGACACTTAGGTTTTGAAGATGAAACCCGACCACTGGTGGGTCTGTGAAGATCTCTCGGGCGCTTTGGGCCCATGGAGAGGATTCGACACTTAGGTTTTTAAATTTATATAATCATGGAGACGATCGGGAAGGAATTGAACTCTATTTGTAATCTTTCTGGCTCTGGTGGCATTTCTTTACAGTAATTGAAAACGAGTACCCCTAGGGGTAATACCTCTTGAGTCGGGACGCATTCTGTGTGTTAGGCTCTCTTCGATTATCAAAGTTTCTGAGTAGTCGATAAGCACCGCGCCCGACTACCTCAGTGACGGTGTAGGGTCCTTCCCATGGCTCTTGAAGTTTGCCCACGTGTCCAATTTTTCGTCTGATGACCATGTCACCAACTTGAATCCCCTCCTTTTCACTCTTTTATTGAAGTGATTCCTGACCCGTTGTTGGTAAGCCGCCAGCCTTATCCCAGCCATTTCTCTTTTTTCTTCCAGTAAGTCGAGTTCGTGAGACAAGCGTTCATTATTTGTCGCCTCATCCCAGGCCAGTGATCTTAGTGTCGGGACGGCATACTCCGTTGGGATTACGGCTTCCGCCCCATAAGCCATGGCAAAAGGTGTTTCACCGGTCGGTTGTCGGGGAGTTGTTCTATATGACCATAGTACCTCTGGCAACTTCTCCAACCAGGCTCCTTTGGCCTTTTCGAGTTTCTTCGCAAGAGTGTTGAAGATGGAACGATTGGTCCTTTCCGCCTGACCATTGGCTTGCGGGTACCCTACAGAGGAGGTGTTTTGATTGATTCCGTGCTGGGCCAGAAATGACCTGACCGGTTCGCAGTCCAGGTTGGTGCCATTGTCCATCATGATGGTCCGAGGTACTCCGAACCTGCAGATGATGTGATTCCATATGAACTTGACTACGTGGCTCCCCTTTATGGAAGGATAAGCCTCGGCCTCGACCCACTTGGTGAAATAATCGGTGGCGAGGAGTACATGGGTATTCTTCCTGATGGCTTTTGGAAGTGGCCCGACTATATCCATTCCCCATCGGGCAAAAAGGTGTGGAACAATTGTCGGGTTCAAGAATTCCGGGGGCTGCAGTATAGCGTCACCGTGCATCTGACAGGCCTTGCATCTGCGAACATATTCCTCCGAATCTCGGGACAGGTAGGGCCAAAAATAACCCTGGGACAAGATTTTATGGGCAAGAGACCGGGCACCCGAATGATTTCCACAAGCTCCAGCGTGTATCTCTTGCATTACTGTCTCTGCCTCGGAAGGAGTTACGCACCGCAGATACGGACCCGAGAAAGATTTTCTGTATAGCTGGCCCTGGATGATCGCGTATCGAGCTGACTTCATTCTTATTTTCCTTGCCTCTGCCTTATCAGTCGGCAGAGTCCCGAGACTTAGATAATCGATTATAGGATCCATCCAGCTTGGTTCTCGGGGAACTAGACATATCAATTCATCGGGCTTTATGATGCTCGGTGCAGTGATGAAGTCGGTCAGTACTACTCGAGTCATGTCCTCACCAGCTGCGGATGCCTGATTTGCCAAGTGATCAGCAGAGGTGTTTTCTTCCCGAGGGATTTGGCTGAATGTTAACTTTTGAAAACCTTCTGATTCCTTGAGCACCAGCGCTCTGTAAGATTCCATTTTCGGATCCCTTGTCTCGTATTCGCCGGTTATTTGCCTGACAATCAGCTGGGAGTCACTGTACACGGATATGGATTGAATTTGAAGGCTCTTGGCTAATCTTAGTCCCGATATAATTGCCTCGTACTCTGCCTCGTTGTTGGTGGCTGAGAATTGTAATTGCGTTGAGGCTTGCAGCTTAGTTCCGTCGGGAGTATGGATTTCCAGCCCGACGCCTGCTCCATTAGCGCATACCGAACCGTCTACGAATAACTTCCACGTTTCCAACTCAACAGGCTGATCGACCTCCTCGGTTTCCCCTTCTAAGAGGAAGTCGGCCACGGCCTGTCCTTTGATCGAGACTCTGGGCACGTAAGTTATGTTATAAATTCCCAGTTCAATGGCCCATTTGGAGATTCTTCCGGAAAGGTCGGGCTTTGCCATAAGTATACGAATGGGAGTGGTAGTGGGGACAATGATATGATGAGCTTCAAAGTAATGTCTTAGACGTCGTTTGGCATTGATCAGGGATAAGACCAACTTTTCCTGTTTGTTGTACCGTGTCTCGGGATCGGCCAGTGCCTTACTGGTGTAGAAGATGGGCATCTGGAGGTTCCTGTCTTCTCTGATGAGTACGGCACTAGTTGAAACTGATGATACTGCCAGATACAGGAGTAGGACATCATCGGGTTCGGGTGTTGTAAGAATGGGAGGCTTGAGCATGTATTCCTTCAATCGGGACAAGGCTTTAGTTTGCTCGGGTCCCCACACTTCTCCCTTCCTTGCCTTGATCGCCTGGAAGATGGGTCGGCAATGGTCGGTCAGCCTTGCAATGAATCGGCTTAATGCCACGACCCTTCCGGTCAAGATTTGAACTTCTTTGTGGGTGGACGGCTCTTTCGTTTCGAGCAGAGCCTTCACTTGGGTCGGACTGGCTTGTATACCCGACCGATCAACTATGTGTCCCAGAAACTGTCCTGATGACACCCCGAAGGAGCATTTGGCTGGATTGAGCTTCATCCCGTGTTTCCTCAGGGTATCAAACACCCTACGGAGGTGTCCCAAGTGGTCAGTCTTGTTTCTGCTCTTGACAACTGTGTCGTCAATGTAAGCCTCGACCACTGTGCCCATCATCCCTTTAAATATCCTGTTCACCAGTCTTTGAAAGGTGGCTCCTGCATTTTTTAGTCCGAAAGGCATAACTCTAAAGCAATAGGTACCTGTTTCCGTAATGAAGGAAGTCTTTTCCTCATCCCCCGGGTCCATCGAGATTTGGTTGTAACCCGAGTAAGCATCCAGGAAGGTTAACCTCTCGTAGCCTGCAGTAGCATCGACCATTTGATCTATTTTGGGCAGGGGGAAACTGTCTTTCGGGCATGCTTTGTTTAAGTCGGTGAAGTCGACGCAGACTCGCCATTTCCCGTTCTTTTTCTGTACTACAACTACATTGGACAGCCACTCGGGATAATGGACCTCTCTGATGAAACCGGCTTCCAGCAACTTTGACACCTCGTCGGCTATGATTTGGTTCCTTTGTCCCCCCATTCGCCTCTGTTTTTGTCGAACGGGTCGAATATTTGGATCGACATGTAATTTGTGTCGGGCTATGGAGGGGTCGATGCCGGGCATATCAGTATGCTCCCAAGCGAAGACGTCATGATTGTCCTGTAAGAATGTTGTCAGTTCACTCAATTCACAAGTGTTAAGGTTTGTACCTGCGTAGGTGACCTTGTCGGGCCTTACAGAAATCGGCTGCAGAGGCTCGGCCACGATCGGGGGACCCGGCTCCCCGTCCTGTAGTTGCTATTTGGACTCGAGGTCATGATCATCCTCCCGGGATCTCTTTCGATCGGGTTTGTCCTTCATTTCTTTGATGGTGACAATGTAGCATTGCTTTGCCGCCACTTGATCCCCTCTGATGTCGATTATGTCGTACCCATTTGGACCGACGCATCTCATCATTTGATGGAGAGTCGACGGTACCCCCTGCATTCTGTGTATCCATCCCCTTCCCATGAGAAGATTGTATGAGGGTTTCACGTCCACCACCACGAAAGTTTCGGTCAGGGTTCTCTGGGCTGCCGTCACAGGCAGCCTGACCTCCCCGAGAGGCTCGACTTGTTTTCCATCGAACCCGGCGATTGGGTTTCGGGATGTCACGATGTCACTCGGGTTGATCTCCAATTTATCAAAAGCCCATTTGGTCATGATGTTGGCGCTGCTTCCCGGGTCGACCATGACCCTCTTCACAAGACGTCCCGAGACCATCAGAGTAATGACCAGCGGGTCCTCGTGCGGGACTTGGATGTCCCGGAGGTCCTCCTGGGAGAAGAGTATCTGAGATTGCCCCGTTCGGTGGTGGACCTCGTTTATCCCCGATATCCTGGCGATTTGATGTGCTCTTTTCAGCCGCGTGCGTCTCGATCCTTCGCTGCTTTGTGGGTCGGGACCCCCATGGATCATATTGATGATCCTGACCGGGTGAGCAGGACCCTGATTCCGTTGGTTATACTGTGCTGGTGGGTTGGCCCTTGGACCATCCCTCTGGATGTAATCCTTCAGTTCCCCTCGGGCTATCATCCCTTCCACCTGGCGTCTCAGGTTTCGGCAATCGTTGGTCGTGTGGCCAAAATCGCCATGGAGGGCGCAATGCTTGGATCTATCCCTTTGGTCAAGGGGTTGCCTGATTGGGGGAGGAGTTTGGAAGATTCCTCGAGCCTTGTTTTCCTGGAAAAGCTTGGCAAGCGTCACCTTCAATGGAGTAATCTTCTCTTCAAACTTCGCACGTCTATCGGGTTGAGGGGGAAACTGAGATGAAGAGTGGCTCGGGGGATTCGAGCGTTTGCGATTCATATCCTGTCGGGATTTGTCTGATGCTTTATCCTTTGATTTAACTTCCACGCTGACCAGTGCTGCTCGTCTCTGGCGGGTTGCTTCTTCCTCTTCGATCCTCAAGTGGCCTTGCGCCCTAGAATTGAGTTCTCCTATTCCCGAGGGAGGTCGCTTCACAAGTGATTGGTGAAATTTGGTCCCCGGGATGAGAGCCATCCTGAAGGCCTCCACGGCAGAGTGCTGGTCGCAATTGTCGATGGAGGACGATTCGACATTGAATCGGGATAGGAAGCTCTTGAGGGATTCGCCCTTTTCCTGAGTCATGGTGAAGAGGCTCGAGATGGTCTTCTTTTGCCTCTTGTTCCCGAAATACTGCGCCACAAAGAGATCAGACAATTGCTGCCAGCTGCCGATGGATCTCGGCGGTTGCTTTCTGAACCAGAGGAGCGGTGCATCAATAAGACTGGTCGGGAACACTTTGCACAGCAGGGCTTCGTTCTCGGCGTACATCGTCATCTTCTGGTGGATCTAGTAGATATGCTCCTCGGGATCCTTTGTTCCGTCATAAGGAGTGAATCTGGGCATGACGAACTTTCTTGGGAAGGGTTCTCGGGTGATTTCTACACTGAAGGGCGATTGAACCGAGTCGGCAGAGGCTCTGAGTGCCTGGTCATCGGTGGATCTGGCTCTCAGATCATTCATGACTTTCTTCTGAAATTCTGCCATCATCTCTTGGAGCTTCTGCGACGTCAGAGGTTCGTCGGTAACTGGAGTATCGCCGGTTGCCGGGGCCTTGCCTGGTCGGTGTGATGTTTCACCATGCTCTTCTCGTGGTTCGGCCTCTCCATGGGTTTGTGATTGATCGGGAACTATCTGTGGAATGGTTGCCTGATTCAATCTTGCAAGGAGTTCCTCACTCCTCCTTTCCGCCGCCAGGCTCCTTGCCTCGGCGGCCTGGCTGCGTTTCTCAGCTTCCACAAGCTGCCGTAGGAGATTTTCAACCGTTGGTGGGGCGCTTGGTTGTCCGGTGCCGGGAATCAGTGCTTCCGAATGGGATCTGGTTACCGGCATCGTTATATCTGGACTAGGAAGGTGGTATGGATGGTTTTTCGGGTGTATCTGGGTTGCACTCAACTTTTTTAGAGGTAGGAAGATGGTCGGTGATCTGACCTAGTTTCCCACAGACGGCGCCATTGTGTAGATACAAAATTTGCACAACACAAAAAAGATCACTTCTCATTACTTTTCATTGAATTATATACATCTTCCCCATGGGCCTTGGGCCCATTAGGGCAACTCTTTCAACTTTACATAATATTTTACTTTACACGTCAGCTATGTAGATCCTATCTCATGCCATTGCCTTGAGATACAAGTATCTTCTAGAACCTTCGAGTTCCTCCCAAAAATGCTCTTCGGGTCGGGGCACAAATGGATATGATGGTCGGGCCAAGATATTTCTCGGACCGCGGGGCTGATGTAACGGTCGGGTTATGACGCGGACACAATGATCGGGTCACAATCTCGGGTCATTACTGGACCGATCCGGTCGGGATGGACTTTTCTATGGGCCGGGAAATCTCACATGTACACCCTGATAGAAGTATTGTAAGCCCTTGCAATCCTGGCCCTATACTTCTGTGTTGCTAGCGATGCAACATCTTTTCTCTCATCCAAGACTTCCAACACATCACCTTTGTTGATTGCTATCAGTCCACATGAGGCCGCAAAATGTGTAGGTGTCACTGCCAACTCCTCTTGTAGTACAACATCGATCCCATACACTAAATTGAATGGAGTCTCCTGAGTTGTTCGTCGCTTGGAAGTACGATAAGCCCATAACGCCATTGGTAGTTGGTCAGTCCAACCCTTGCCGTAATCATGTAACATCTTCCTCAGGATCCGGATCAGCATCTTATTGGTGGCTTCGGCTTGACCATTTCCCTTAGGCTAGTAAGGCGTGGACGTATGATGCAGTACCTGATACTGCTCCAAAAGTGCCCCTACGTTCTTGTTCACAAAGGGCGTCCCATTATCGAATAAAAGTATGTGTGGCACCCCGACCCAGTAGATAATTTATTCTTTGCTAAATCTGACCACCACAACTGCAACAATTTGGCTTAATGGAACGGCCTCAACCTACTTGGTGAAGAGCTCAGTGGCTGCCAGAATCCAAGTGTGCCTCCGAATTTGGGTGTGATAGGTCTAACGATATCCAAGGCCTAAGTGTGGAATGGCCAAGGTGTGAATAAAGAACGAAGACTAATGGTTGGAGCATGGATAAGGTTGTCGTGCTTATGACAAGCTTCGCATCGTCGCACATGAGTGGTAGTGTCCTTCTCCATTGTGGGCCAATAATACCCGCATGTAACTAGATGCTAACACAGCTTTGTGCCGCCCTGATGATCACGTTGGTATGCCTCGGTCATGACAATGGTAGCCTCCTCATGGTTGATGCATTTCAATGGATTCCCACAGAATCCCTTGCGATAGAGAACGCCTTCATGGAGGAAGAAACGTGTTACCCTTTTCCTGATAAGCGTTGCGTCCATTTTGAGGTCAGGTAGCTTGTTCTCCTGGAGGAAGTCGATATAAGGCCTTCGCCAGTCAAACAGGTCAGTATGAAAGGCACTTTCGTCGCCTTGAGGGGTGCAAGAGTAGAGAACACAAATCCTTTGTACGTCCTTATCAATTGCCACCATCCCAGACCAATAAAAAACTCTGCCCTGGATCCTCCGGTAGAGGCTGATATCTTCCACACCGCACACAATCCTGTGAGTCTCCTTAAGAATGGTAGCATCTTCCTCCTCAGAGACACAATGAGCTAGTACACCCTTAGGCCCCTTGAATTAAAGATCCCATTTGATGAGGATAAAACATTTAGTCGACGACCCGTCAAAGCCCTCCTTTGTCATGCTCTCCATGATAGAGATACGCCAATCATCAACCTTTACCGAGTCGGAGCCTACCGCTGCTGAGGGGGCAGAGCACCTCTGCACCTCTAATGATAAACTATCCTGCTCAAGTTTGATCTTTGATTCCAGGGTTGCTAGAGCGTCGGGGAAGCGGTTCCTGCATCTAGAAACATGGCTGAAATCGATATAATCAAAATGCTTAAGCAAAAGCCGTGCCTGAGTATGATAAGGAGCAAGGTTGGATTCCTTCACAACGAACTCGCCCATGACCTACTTAAGTATGAGCTAAGAATTGCCCTTGACCTTTAAGCATTGGATACCCCGTCTCTGCGATTCCCTTAGCCCTAAAAGCAGTGTTTCATACTCAGCCTCATTGTTTGAATAAGGGAAATCCAACTGATAGGAAAGATGATCCTGAGGCCCACCACCGCTCAGTGTGAGGATGATACCATCCCCACCATTACTGGAAATGGATGCTCCATCAAATGAAAATTCTCATTCCTTGGCCTCGGCTATTATTAGGTCGGTTGAGCCAGTGCTGCAAGAAGAGTGAGATAAAAGATCCACTAAAGCCTACCCTTTGATGGCCGTGGGTCGGAAACACTGAATGTCGATTCTTAACAGGCCCATCAACCATTTGGTCAAACGTCCACCAGAAGGAGGTTGGGTCACCGTGTAGTGCACTGGCTCACTCTTGGTCATCACCTTTACATTGTGTAGACAAGTAATGCCAGAACTTCTTCGCAGTGAAAACCAATGTAAGACACTGCTTCTGCAGTAGTGTAACAAAGCTCAACACCACGAATGACCTTACTAGCATAATAGATTGGTCGTTCACGCTCATCCTCATCATAGGCGAGGATTGCCCCCAATGAATGGTTAGTCGCTAAAATGTAAAGTCGGAGAGGCACCCCTCGCTTGGGCACAGTCATAGTTTATGGTGCTCCCAAGATCCTCTTTAAGGCCTCAAAACTCTCTTGACACTCAGGATTCTAAACATAAACTGTATTTTTATTTAGAAGGGGTAGAAATGGTTGCATGAGCTCAGTGAGATCATGAATGAAACATCGCAGATAGGAGAGTTGCTTCAATGAGCATGGTGAATCCAAAGCGATAATAGCTGCCGTCTTGTCACCATCGACCTCGATACCCCTCTGGTGCATAACAAACCCCAAGAAGTTTCCTCTGGTCACGCCAAAAACACATTTCGCTAGGTTCATCTTTAACTGGTAATGCCTGCATCTGTCGAAGACCTTATTTAAGTCGTCAATGTGATCCATAGACAACTTTGATTTGACCACTAAGTCATCCACATAGCACTCAACTTATGGAAGACAATAGTCATGGCCCTCTAATATGTCACTCCTACATTGTTCAACCCAAATGGCATTACAGTGAAATGAAAATTTCCCATTGGAGTGCGAACAACAATTTTGGGCTCATTCTCCTCGGACATCCTAATCTGATTATAACCACTAAAACCGTCCATAAAGGAAAACATCCCATGCCCGGTAGTGACATCCACAATGGAGTCGACGTTTGGTAATGGTAACTCGTCCTTTGGGCATGCCTTGTTGATGTCCCTGAAGTCAATGCAGACACGCACCTTTCCATTTTTCTTTCAAACTGGGACCATATTGGCCAACCATGTTGGGTGCTGAATGGGCTTGATGAACCCTGCCTGTAATAAGTGATGAACTTCTTCTTTGATTTTTCCCTCAATCTCTGGTACAAACACTCGAGCAGCCTGCTTCTTTGGTACTGCTCCTATTCCAACATTCAGGCGGTGCATGACTAGGTCGGGGTCAAGTCCATGCATCTGGTCATAACTCCAAGCGAATACATCCTGGTACTCTTTTAGTAGGCTCACCAGTCGTTCTTTGAACTCAACAGATAGATCACTGTTGAATGAAACCATACGGGGCTGCTCCCCTGCCTTAGCTAGATCGACCTCCTCAACACCCTTATTCTATGCTGCAGCTAAACCTGACTACTGATCATTCTTCCTCCCTATGTCCTCAATGAGAGCGGATTCCTCTACCAGGCAACGGTCGTCGCAGGGGTCGTGCGCCTGCATTGGGGTGTCCGGTCCCTTGCACTGTCAACTGATAAACATAGCTCCCATCAACTTTGCGAACCTTCCTGCAAAGCTCCTCATTGTTCTCAACCTTGTGCTTTCCCTTCTGGGGAATGACCACCATCACGTCATCGTCATCGGATTCAGCCATATCCTCCCAGCGGGGTAGTGGAGTAGTATGAACCTCGCCTTCCATAAGGTCCTCGTCTATAGATGAAAAGTTCGTGAAATATATTGCAGCAGACAAATGTACCTCCCTGAGAGAAAAATGATTTCTCGTGGGCTTGACAGTAGTAGTTCCAGTCCCCCAGTTGGCCTTCTTGACCTGATGGTACGAGGAAGGAACTACACCGTGGAGGTGCATCCAAGACCTCCCTAATAGAACATGATAGGATGGCTCCCCTTCAATAACATGGAACCGGATGGGTCCTTGGATGTCCCCCAACTGCAGGTCAGTAGTAATATAACCCAGGGTCTTCTGCCTAATCCCGTTGAAACCTGAAATATTGATCAGCCTCTCGGTCATGAATTCCTCCTTAATTCTGGCTTTTCTCATGACGGTGACTGGCATGACGTTGACGGATGCGCCATTATCCAGGAACACTCTCTTGAAGTCCACTCCATTGATAGATGCAGGCATATACAATGGGAGGTTGTGGGGCCCCTCAATGAGCTTGTCCGCCTCGAAGAAGGTAACCTCCCTATCATGGTCTAGCTTCGCTGAAATGGTGAGCTCATCCTTCTTGGCTTCTGTTCCTGTTATGCAAACAACCTTAATCACCACTTTAGTCACCTCAGCTCTGGAATCCGAATCAAGTTTAAGCTTATTAAAAAAATCCCTCATGAGGTCAGCTATTTGGACCATGCGGCCCCAGATGCCCTTCTGAGCTTACTCATCCAACCAGGCTACCTCCTAGCCCTGAAGCTCCTCTAAAGTGTTGCAATCCTCACATGAGATGATATGTGTTCCCGCATCATGGCTTGGGAAGGGATTGTCATGCACGTCCTGCCTTTTTAAAAGTTCTAACTCCCCAGACTTCATCTTCTTCTGAAAGAAATCGTGAAGGCTCCAACACTCCATCAATGAATGTCTGGTACCCCGATGGAAATGAAAAAAGCGGGGATCATTTACCAAATCCTTGTGATTCTCTTCTAGGGCGGGTGGAAGGCTAACAACCTTATCACGGATCCACTAGCTCAGTACGGCTAGGACCTGCCTACGGCTATAAGGGAAATGTGGTGGAGTTGACCGAAACCTCTTCTTCTGTTGGTCAGTCGATGCCATGAAAGCATCGTCATCTTCTGTAGGATCCTCTGAGAACTGCTCATCATCTTTGATAACTACCGCTGTAATGGAGATAGGGCGTGGTACCCGCCAACCACGACATTCTCGTGGGCTGGCCACCCGGTCGGCTAAACATATTGTTTTCACCATAAGATCAGAGAATGTATGAATATCGAGGGCGACTAGATAGAAGCAGTATTCCCTATCCATCCCATCAATGCAAATCCGAACTAAGTCCTCCTCCTTTTCGGCTTCATAACACTCTAGTGTGCATTCTCTGAACTGCTTCATATAAACCATCATGTCCTCATTGCTCTTCTGAGTGAGCTTGGTGAGGGATAGCAAAGTCACCTTCTCATCGACTTGGTAATACTTGCTGTAAAACCATTGTGTCATCTCTTCCCAACTAGTCACTGACCCAAGTTCTAGGTTATGGTACCAGGTGTAGGCATGGTCGGTCAATGACTTAATGGAATCTCTCAACTTCAATGCCTCATTGGAGGCATGGTCCCCCATATGACTGATGAAATACCAAATATGTTATTTGGTGTTGCCCTTCCTTCCATCGAACTGCCAGAACTTAGGTGTCACATACTCAGCAAGGTATAGTTGTTGAATGATGGAGATAAGAAATGGAGGCAATGGATTGCCAATCAAGTCCACCCCAGTTGGGAAACGTCCCAACCCCATCATGGCATGTAGCTGGTCGAATGTGACATAGGGGGAAACACTCTGCTGAGTTGAGCCAAAAGGGGTCAAGGACGCCACCGTGGAATGACCATAGGGCAATGCTGAGGTCGCACGTGGGGGCGTCACCATGACATCACGGCGAAGGATAGATGTTGGCGTGAGTGCTGTGTCGTTGGTTGCGTCGAGCCTAGTGGAAGCGAACATTGCTTTATGTTCCTCCTACATCTGCTGCTGGGTGGCTTCATGGCAAGCAATGCCTCCATGAGAAGTGCGTCACTATCACGCCCGCTGGCTGACCTTGAGTTGGCAGTGCCATGGGACCAGCTCTGGGTCATCCTATGGTGCTCCATGTTGGTGACAATGCGGCTGGAGGAATGAGCACAGGTCGCCTCCTGCTCACAAACGACTAGGGGATGGTCAAGTGGTGGCTCTCTGAGCTATGGCAATGCCTTAGGGCTGTGGTTGGGTCATTGTCGGACCTGGTAGGGGTCAATTGATTATAAGGAGCCCTCGTGGCTGCTGGCTCATCTTTCCAGAAGCGTGGTTCTCAGCTCCAGCAGGCGCAACTGACTCCGGCCTTGGTGGAATATGAGGGAGTCGAGGAAGTGCAGTAGAAGAAGGTACCTGAGATGTCATGGCTATACGGGATAACCTTCTGGACATGCTATTTGGCTCGCCTTTCTCTCCCATTCTGGTTACCAAAAATTGTGGGTGAAAAAGCTGTAAATAAGGGAAAATTGGAGAGAAGGCTCCACTAGCAAGTAATAATATATGGGTCAAAATCCATGGTCAGAATCTCAAGCAAAGAGGATGAAAGGAGATAAAGTATATGGTGGAGAAGTGCAAAGAGTATAGCCTCATCACAGCTAGAGAGTGGATAGTGAGCATTGATAGATCTTACCCAAAATCCTAAGAATGAAATACCCCCAAAGTAGCTAAAGATCAAGAGAAAGGAGAAGAGAAGCTTAATAGAGAAGAATGGTGAGGTGTGGTAAAGACGAAATCAAGCCTCCATAGCCGAAGCACAGAGGAAGAAGAAGAAAAAAATGGCAGCCGTCTTGAAGGAGTAACCTCCAAGAAAGAAAAAAAAAGGAAGGAGAATGAGGTCGGGAACTGGTCCTTAGGTAATGCACTATTGCCTTCTATTTATAGGTGACTTGGCTCAAAATATTGCCATAATTGAAGTGGTCCCCAAGTCCTACTAATGCTCCACATATCTCTAATAAGTGATGAGAACCATAATGTGGGCCTAAAAGGAGAGTTCCTTCCACATTAAGAATAATGGGTGGAATTCACATTATGGGCCTTTATTATGACTAAACTACACCCCTAACCTCCATGCCACATGCTCTTTCCAATCCCTTCAAAATGTGAGAATGGTGTCGCGATGTCCACGTGTCACGGCTACACAGCATCTGTGGCCACAGCCAGATCAGTCGTGCAACAGATCACTCCCTAATAGCCTTCACAATACATGCATATACCGCTAGAGCTGTGCAAAAATGGTGGTAGACTCCCTTGAGAGACTGTTACATCATCAGGACTCGTAGACCATGGAGGTACTACTCATGTGTACGCTCTTCAGCTCCACAGGTGTGCTACCACAAAATGACCACCTTTAGAAGGCTTTTGAGTTACCACAAGTAATCCGTCCCGATATCGGACACATTGGGTCAACCCGTATACCAAGTTTAGTGGGGCGGGTCCAAGGCTCTACCCAGTATCCCAGTACCTTAAATGAGACCCCCCTACGAGTCAAGTGCACCATAAAATAATACATATGCCTACACTCCCTAGTAGGTTTCTTGTTACGCAGATTTGAAATAAAAATACCATTGAAGTACAAAATAATTGTTTAGAAATTAGACTACCAACATATATCACATAAGAATAATGACCACAATAGTTTACCTCCTAAGCTGATTTCAACCAGTCGGTACTTCTAAAGCATCAAGATGTTTTGACCAGACTTTCCTCATAAGCTGGTCAAAATGGGCCTCAGCAAACCCGACAACTATATCCTCGTCTTTTAAACCAAAAAAATTATAAACATACTATGCTCTATGTTGATCACACCCTAAGCAAAGGCAAGACTCTTTATGAAAAAAGAAAAATAAAGGAAGGGAGAGGCGGCCAAAGGCCTTGGGGATAGGGTACTTTAGAGAGGGGGTAGAACCAAGACCCCTTAACAAATACCATCTTCTCCTTCCAAATTTTTCCATTTTTAATAAGTCAGTACAGATTGACCGACCTTTGAAAGGGTAGAAGTTATACCTCCCCTGGCAACCAACTAAATCCTGAATTTTATAAACAGAAGAAGATTTTTAACCCCTTGTCCCTCCTCAGCACAAGAAACATGGACAAGACACGAAAGAAATTGGGATTAACTTAAAGAGGGGCAAGGCCCAGTGTACAGAAGACATAATGAAAGAAGGGGTAGAGGGGAATGAAGCATTTTGATATGAAGGCTGGAAAGAAGGATCTCGTTTTGACCAACACCCTCCCCTTTCCTAAAGTCCAATTGGAGTCATAAGATTCTAGAATCACCCCCTTAGTATTTTGTACTCACTCCTCAGACCCTTGATATTTACCCTTTTTTTATCTGAAGCCTCAATAGGCTCAACATAAAAAGGTTCACGATCAGCCATATGCACAATAGTGGGTCTAGATCCCTCCCCACCTTTAACTTAGGAAGATGGGGGAAGAGTATGAGAAGAAGAAGGAGAAGGATGAACAAAGGGAGGGCTGGAAGTGACTTCCTCACCATACTGGTGAGGAATTCAATCACTGACTGATGTGGTGGCACTGCTATCAGACATGATTAAGTAGAGTCACTTACACAGAAAAGGGGAGTGGCTGCTATTGATTAACTCCGGCGAAGAACTTAAGAAACTCCGGCGAAAAATTTCTAGAAAGCGACAAATAACAAGAGCTCAGATATAACTTGAGAAATTGAGAGAGTTAAAGAGATGTGAAAGAATGAAATGGGATCAATGTGGGCATATATAGGCATACCTAGGCATGTCAACCAACCATCAATGTCAGAGGGGGCGCGAAGTTGCATCGATTACGGAAAAAGGGGAAGGGTCAGCCGTCTTTTCAAATTTCAAACGCAACACGTAACTGCCCCATCATTGCAGTGACGTCACATAATCCAATTTTCAACATAATCAACAATGCAGGTTCGGGTCAAGCCCATGATTTCATCGGGTCAGATCCGAAGGGGGCCAGTGTAAGAGCCAAAAATACCAGGCCCAATAAGAGTAGGAAATATCAAAGCCCATGCTTGGACTAGGCCATCAGAAATAATATTCTAGTATTTCTTCGGATCAAGTAAATATCCCAAGTCGTTAGAAAAGGTGAGGATAAAAAAGGGATAAATTATAAATCCCAATAATTAAGGGATATTGATGAGTATTAACCATGTGACTGATAGGCCAAAAAAACCCATCAGTTTTTTATATGAATAAGGCCTTAAAGTCTCAATAATATTTCTTTCGAGTGTGGAGCAAAAACAAGTGCATTTACAGTGTGTTAACGTTTTCCCTTATCTTGACCTGATGTCGTCAATTTGATGGTACGATTATTCTTATGTCGGGCTGTTGGTTTTCTTCCCATGCATGTCGCTGTTGGTTTTCTTCCCATGCATGTCACTGTTGATTAGCTTAATGCCTCATGTCAATGTTGGTTATATAGCTTGATATCTCATGTCACTGTTCATCAGCTTAATAAATTTAACGTTGATATTGAACTTGACTTGTGTTTAGCTTAGTACACACGGAAGGAAGAGACCCAACAGTCCAATATGCTGGACTTTAAAAAATTAAAAATAAAAGGTTATGCTTTAACTAACAAAGAAAAATAAAAGAAAAAACAAAAATGAGTTGGAGAAAGGCAAAATTCGAATTTTAAATTTGATGTCAATTTTTAAAAGAAGTACCCAGAAAGGAGAATTTTTATACTCTATTGAAAACTACAAAGTAGATTTCTACACTAATTAAAGAGAGAGCCCCATTGGCATCCAACCCCATTGTGTACCAATTTACCCCTCACCTCGGCCACCTCACCTGACCTACACTTATAAAAAGACTCGATATTGACTCTTTGAGAAACATATCCAAATAAGCAATTTGAATAAAACTCATAGGGAGAAAATGCCGGCCAATGGCCTTCCCTCGCCGCCGACACCAGCAGACCCAACAACAATAGCAATAGCAACAGAGCCTCCTCCTCCTCCTCCACCACCTCCTCCTCCCGCCATTGACCTTGAAGCTGGGGAGGTTATAGAAGCCGAGCCTGCAGTGATCCCACTTCCACCCCCCGAACTCGGTCCAGCCCAACCTAACCAAAATGATTGGCATGTGATGCTCATAGGGTTTTGCTTTCAATCTGCAGTAGCCATCGCAGTTCAATCACTACAAACGGGACTCCCTATAGTTTTCCACTTCATGCGCCTCGCCATGGTGGTTTCTGTAGCGGCGCTCTTCATCTCAAAGTACATTTCCTCAAAGTTTCCCGCGGAGAGTCAGGTGCTAGAACATGTTGGGGTCATCTCTGGTGTCGCAGCCTTCTTCGTAGGAGCGACAGTGGCTTCTCCACTGTGGCTTGAGCTCATATCAGGGACCATCTTTGTTCTTTCTCTACTTATTGCCATTTTGGTCTTTAACTCCCAAGAAGTCGGACTTTAATTTATGGAAGCTTAATCACAACAAAGAGGTAGAGCATTACATGTAATTTTATATATATATCTACGATATCGTAGGTAAAAATTGGGCTGCCGGAGAAGCGGAAACGCACTATTGGGTCGCCCGAGAAACTTGGATTGGTGGTGGCCGTGACGGATTTAGGATCCGTGTTAGTGGGAAAAAAAAAATTTTAAATTTTTGAGGTATAAATGATATATATTTATTTTTGAGTTTAAAATAAATTTTCAGTAATAATTTATTTGTAGAAAAATTTAAATTATGTGATATTTAAAATAAATTAAAAATTTTAATAAAAATTAAAAATTAAATATTTAAAATTTTAAAGTAAAAATTATATATAAAAAAAAGGACAATGCTTGGGTCATCACCAGTGAGGACTAACTTGGTCCTCACCCCTTATTTGGGCCAATAAAATTAAGACACATGTCCAATATCAATTAAAAAATAAGATTAATTTCATTTACATCATTTTGAACCCCAAAGTTTGCATAATTGCATTTACACTCCTTACTTAAGGAAAAATAACTCACTTACACCCTGACCACTTTTGGTATCTTTTCACACCTAACATAATTTTGAATACCTAAACTACCCTTGCCATATCCCTATTTTAATATATCAATTTGACCCCTCAGTTTAAAAAAGACTATATTGTTCAAAATTCAGATGGTGTAAATGAAATTAACCAAAAAAATTATTTACATATTTAACTAACACAAGTATTTACATTTAAAATATTTACATTTATATTTATCAAACTTGTAAACTAACACAAGATTTCATTATTTATATTTACATTTATTTTTTACTTTAAAATATTTATATTTATATTTATCAAACTTGTAAACTAACATAAGTTTTTATTATTTATATTTACATTTATGTTTTTTGAAAAATATTTATATTCATATTTATATTTATCAAACTTGTAAACTAATACAAGTTTTCGTTGTTTATTTTAATTTTGAAACATATTTCCAATAATATTAGACACACTTCACAAAATAAAATAAAATACAAAATATTTGAATTCACCCAAAAAAATATTAAATTACACACATAAATATCAATTCTTTATGATAATACAATAATACAAATGGCGGTGGAGAGTGTCGGATGAGAGTGGTTACTAGTGCCAAGTTTAAGAATAACTCGGTTGAAAGACTCACCATATCACAAATACTTTTCTGGACATGGGTAATATATAATATATTATTATATGTTTTTCAATATTCAAATATGTGTGTAATTTAATATTTTTTTGGGTGAATTCAAATATTTTTTATTTTATTTTATTTTATTTTAAAATAAAATATTTTTATTTTATTTTGTGAAGTGTGTCTAATATTATTGGAAATATGTTTCAAAATTAAAATAAACAATGAAAACTTGTGTTAGTTTACAAGTTTGATAAATATAAATATGAATATAAATATTTTTCAAAAAAATTAAATGTAAATGTAAATAATAAAAACTTATGTTAGTTTACAAGTTTGATAAATATAAATATTTTAAAGTAAAAAATAAATGTAAATATAAATAATGAAATCTTGTGTTAGTTTACAAGTTTGATAAATATAAATGTAAATATTTTAAATGTAAATACTTGTGTTAGTTAAATATGTAAATAAATTGTTTTTGTTAATTTCATTTACACCATCTGAATTTTGAATAATATAGTCTTTTTTAAATTGAGGGGTCAAATTGATATATTAAAATAGGGATATGGTAACGGTAGTTTAGGTATTCAAAATTATGTTAGGTGTGAAAAGATACCAAAAGTGGTCAGGGGGTATAAGTGAGTTATTTTTTCTTAAGTAAGAAGTGTAAATGTAATTATGCAAACATTGGGGTTCAAAATAATGTAAATGAAATTAATCTTATTTTTTAATTGATATTGGACATGTGTCTTAATTTTATTAGTTTAAATAAGAGGTGAGGACCAAGTTGGTCTTCACCGGTGAGACCCAAGCATTATCCTAAAAACAATTTCAGTAAGGCATGGCACCGGGCATGAACTGTATCCTTCCCTGGGTGGTGGCATTAGTCTGACATTTTCAGGCAAGTTGAGCTTGGCTTTGTTGCCCCGGAACCTCGGGGCAGCTTAATCGTAGGCTCGGGCAGCTGTCTTTGCTCTGTCAAATCTACCTAATCAAACCCTAGCTGCCTTGTCTGGGTCCTAATCTCTGCTACCTGGCCAATTGCCGCATGAAAGGCTTCTGACTCGCTCCTCTGTATCTCCTCCTCCTCTCCAGTATTATATACTTTGTTCATTTGAAACTGTAGGCCCTCTTTGTTAATATGGGTTGGTATCATTTTTTTGGTTTAGATGTGAAAAGATGGTATAATTCATATTTGGTAAAATGGTTTTTGGTCAATAGTATTGGCACCATTGACACCAAATGGCCAAAATTTGGAACCATGTGAATTGATGGTTTTTGGTAGTGCGGTACTGTAACAACCAAAATCAAATGGTTGCATCATCTTACCCCAAATCAAAACTAAATAATTGCACCATATTAATATATTAAAATATATTAATATATTTTAATATATTAATATTAAAATATATTTTTGAAAATTTAATATATTTTAATATTATAGTTTTATTATCTTTCCTAAAAATTAATATAATATATTAATATTTTAATATTATAATTTTATTATCTTTCCTAAAAATTAATATAGTATATTAATATTATAAATTTTAATATTTATCAATAAAATGTGAAATCATTACAAGTTACCAAACATGGTTTGGTTTTAGAATTTCAACTCATACCAACTCTACCAAACATGGTTTGGTTTTTCAGCATCACTTTTTCTTATACCAAAATCATCTGCACTAAACATGATTCATATTTAAAATAAAACCACAACAAACCAAATCCAACTCAACTTAACCCAACCCAAAACTAAAAACTAACACCGTACCACACCATTACCAAACCCACCGTAGAGGTCTGAACTTCTCGTGTGGTGGTAGAACACTTGTAGCTAGACCTATCAATGGATCGGATTCGGATCGGATCAGTTAAATCCAAATTCAATTTGTTAAGAAATTGGATTATCGGATTCGGATCCTAATCGGGTTATCGGATTTTATTTTCAATCCATATCCGGTTAATGTCGGATTCGGATCGGATTCGGATCATAATCGGATTATTGACAGGTCTATTGATAAGGATGACAAAAAATCCCAATCCGCGATCTGAATCCGATAATTCGACGAATTTTCACTTAGTTAATTCATATTCGAATTTCTTCATTATAGAATATCTAATTCGAATATCTAATTAAAAAAATACAAAAATCAATAAATACTGAAACACTAAATTATTCACACTTTTAATAATTGTATTTATGATCAATCATTATTAATAAATAATAAAATAATTAACAACTAACATTTATATACATGTACAATATTAAATATATACACATAAAAATATCAAATATATATTTATATATATATAAATATATTTTATATCGGATCGGGTTATTATCGGATCGGATGACATAAATCCAAATCCAGTTTGTTAAGAAATCGGATTATCGGATTCGGATCCTAATCGGGTTATCGAATTTTATTTTCAATCCATATCCGGCTAATCGGATCGGATTTGGATCGGATTCGGATCAAAATCCGATCAATTGACAGGTCTACTTGTAGCCTCCTCTGGTACTGTGAATTAGCAAATATATAGATTATAAATTTACACATTTTACGGAGCCACCTATTGTCATACTCATAATTTATGAATGTGACGGTGAATACAATTTACGGCTATTAACATAAAAAAAAATTATGATTTTAAATTTTAAGCAAACACCTCTAGAAGTGTCATCTAACATCTATTACTTTTTTTACCTTACACACAATTTCCATTATGTTACTATTCCGTTAACAAACACCCTCTGTCGTTAGAAATTGGTCACATGCTTTTTAAATTGATATTTTATACCCAAAATACCTCTAAATGAATTTGAATTGATTTGTTGAAGGTTATACACACATTTTATCCAAAAAAAAATAAGTAGGTAACTAAATTAAAATTTTTGAATAAATTACAAATGATTTTTTTGTTTAATTTTATTTATTTATTTAAATTCAAATATGAAAAAATATATTACAAACTATAAGGGCACAACCCTTATAATATTTCTATACATCTATTCTCTTAAAAAAATAAAAAATAAAAAAATTTAAAGTGTATTATTAAAATGTAATAAAAGAATAATACTTAAGTAATATATATATGTAGTTGGCCAAATTCAATTCATATATATATATATATATATATATATATATATATATATATTACTTAAGTATAAAATTAAAAAAAAATGATTTTGTGTTTCTATTCATCTTGCTTTTAAAATTAATTTCTCAAAAACTTATAGTTTAATATATTTTTTTAATAATAGTTCATTGAGTGTAATTGTTACACTTTGATAATAATACAATTTAAATATTTTTATTTTTATTTTTTTAATACATTTTTTCAGATTTGAATTTCATTAAATAAAAAATTATTTCTAATTTATTCAAAAATCTTACCAATTTTGTTTTTTGGATAAAATGTGTGTATAGACTTCAACAAATCAACTCAAATCCATTTAGGGGTATTTTATCAAAATATCAATTTAAGGGGCATGTGATCAATTTCTAACGGCAGGGAGTTTGTTAACGGAATAGTAACGGAATGGGGGTTGTGTATAAGGTGAAAAAAGTACAGGGGACTAGATGACACCTCAGGGGGTGTTTATTAAAAATTTGAAATCACAGGGTGTTTTATGTTAATAGGCATAAAATTTATCCATGCAATCCAAAATCTCATGTGATAATACACAATTCATAGTCATAGTTATTGCATGCAATATTCAATAGTTTGCACTTTTTATTTTTTTTTGTAAATGAAAATTCACTGAATATTATATTTGTAATAACTAGTAATTCATGGAGAGCATAGGAAAAAATAGTAACAAAAATAAAATAAAATAAAATAGCAAGATAACTATTGAAATTTTGTGCGAAGACAATTTTTTTATATTATTCTTTGAGAGTACTGAATTCGCGTTCAAATTACAGATGAAAGACATTTTTGCTTAAATTTTAATTTGGAAACTGTTAGGATTTTTACACCCGTCCAAGAACACTTATTAGGGAATCCAAACCCTTAGTTTGAAAACCGAGTATACCTGCAAATCAAAATCACACACAAACATACACCAACACAATTGACATAAAGATATATAGGTGGTTCGGCCAAATCAGCCTACGTCAACGGAGAGCACCGTTTCACTATCGATCAATGAGAGTATTACAATATGTTGATCAGCATATCAACGACTCACACGTGTATCACTCATCCTCACCCGGTGTTTCACTCACACCAAAAAAAATACGAAATTGTATTTCTCTTTTATCTCTCTCTCTATCTCTTTGTGTACACACTGGTACTGGCCTATTCTGGCTCGCACTCTGGTACACAGAATACAATAGGTTACACTTATATTTATAGAAGAGGCTGGAGTGGAGAAAAAGTCAATCAATCAAATTAGGAATTGATCTCCTACCTAATTAATGATTGCTTGGTGGCTAAGTTATATTCTCCCTTAAGAAAGGAGTCACCAAATATAACAATCTCCAGTTAAATAAAGATACTTGCTGCCCAAGTTTACTTTCCATGCAAGGAAATGAATCATACTCTAACAATCTCCCAATTTACGACTTTCCATCCAATAATCAACTCCATCAATGATCAGTGCATTATGGTACCCTTATTTTTGTCTTTAAGCTTGAAGACCCACTGAAGTTGAGTACAATTTCAGTTCTTCTATTATCACCACTTCGGTCAACATGACCATGCTAATATCTAGCCTTCTACAGAACTTGTGACCTCGATCTATTGCATCTGGCCACTCTGTCTTACAACCACTATTGCCTTTGACTTTGCCTTGCAAACTTTTTTTTTCACCGAGAAACTTTTCGGTTGTTGCAGATAAAACTCCTTCTTTAGGTCACCTTGGAAGAAAGCAATTTTCCCATCTAACAACTTTAGATGCAAACCCTTTGCTTCAACAATACTTGAATCAATGGTATTCAGTTTCACAACCGAGAATCGAGAGCTTTCTTCCCTACCGACATCTCGGTTAGCTTACATGTTTTGGTGGGGATAAGGGACTTCATCTCATCTTCTATCCCACTAGTTCGTACCACCTGCACTGCATGCTTCATCATCACATTCTGGTTCATCTCCATCTTTGAGAAATGAATAATTCAGGTATTTCCGATTCGACACATGTGGCCGTTAAGTCCTCCTAAACATAGAATTAGGAGTCAGAGTCTGCAGTGTATCATCCTGTTGAGTATTGATGTCTGCAATATGTTATTCTAACTGAGGACTATCACTATCTAGAACATCTTCTATCTCAACATACACATGATGACTCCGTTATTTACCGCTCTATACCTCGATCTTCTAGTATTTTATGCTCAAATAGTGATGCGACGTCAGGTGTATAAAAATATGTGGTTAAAAACAATACCTTAACAAATCTAGGTTTTACCCTACGCAAGAGCACGCATCAATAGTATAATAGCAAATGGCTTGAGTAAGGGATATGATCCCACAAAGACTGCGATTATTCACTTTAATAATTCAAAAACACTGAATTATATTTTTTGAAAATTGTTTGGTTTCGTGGTCAAAGACCAAATTATCTATTTTAACTAATATTATCTAGAAAACAAATAAAATTGGTTGTGATTCAGATGAGAGAGAAAACTAGGGTTTTCATCACTCCACCACTAACCGCATAATATAGTTCCTCACTGTATCAATTGTACGAGGGTGATCCATAACTGTGAATCAGGTCGTACCGCAAATAGCTAAATACGACCCCAAAAAGGAGTACCATCAACTGGATCGCGACAACCCGTCTCATGACTGACCTAACTAGTACATGCCAATTATATTACTCTAATGTACTCCTAATGCATGAAAATAAACTAAAGCATGTCTATATTAAATCGCCAAGACACGGCCTGTGTTAACCTAGCCTTCCAAGTTTCATTACCTCCATTGTGTATAAAACCATAATTAAGCATCCGAGTTCCTGCTCATATTGAATAATCATAGTTGTGCAAAATAATATATTCATTCCATCTAAGACAAGAATTTAGAACAAACATAGAATTTTATATTGCAAATCAGTACGATCTCTTAACTATTACAATCATCACAGTGTGATCAACAATTTCCCCTATTTACAATTGAAAATAATGAAAGAACTACATTACTTGGCTAGGGTTTTACTAGAAAACCCTAGAGACCGAGTTAGTTATCCATGGAAGACGGTTACTACATCGTTGATGTAGAAACGCTCTCCATGATCTTCTTCTCCGGATCTCTAGGTTTGAATATGTCTCTCAACAACAATAAGTATGAATGAATGAACCTCTGAACCAACCTCTATGAACGTCTCACCAAAAACCAACCAGCAGACTCCCTCAACTCTGATATGTAATTGTGTATATATAGGCAATGGTATAGAGAGGCCCTTTTCAGTCTTTTCACTCTAAAACTCATGCAAATCCTAACTTCTCATATAGATTAATGTATATACATGTATATAGAGGTCTGAAGTCACATACACGTCTTCTAATTAAGTCGGGGGTGAAAAAGGAAAAATCCACCAAAAATCACCAAAAGTTGTCGCACCTACGCTTCAAGTGTAGATGGCCTACGCTTCAAGCGTAGGTCCCAAGCGTACCTTCAGGCATAGGTCCAAGCGTAGAAATGTTATTTCCAGCCACTTTTTGAAACTGAAGGCGTAGGCAAAAACGTAGGTCTTTTGTGGAAAATCACTTTTCTCCGTGAATGCACCAAAACAACCGTCTTGAACCCACGATACTTTTTGCTGAAGATAACGGCTTCTGGAAATGCCATTTTTTCCCTCTGGGAGTCATTTTTGTCTCGGATTGCCTGTTTGACTCTCCTCTTGGATAAAAAGAATATACTCTTCAGTTAATTCACCGAAATTAGCTTTATTTCTTCATTAAGCTGCTGTAACATGACTGAACACATAAACGTAATAAAAATACCAAAAAATGGAATGTAAGAAAGTAACAATAGTGAGTTACGGGGTCAAAATGTCTAATATTTGACACCTATCACACCCCCAAACTTACATATTACTAGTCCCTTAGCAATAAACTCAGGGAACTTTTCTTGTGATGATCTTTTTAATCTAACTATTCTAACTAATTTAACATAATCCCTTGCTTTCGTGAGGGTCGATGATTACACTTAACACGTGTAACAAGCCTTTTAAACCCCTAGGTTACCCCTAGTGGACGAGTGAAGTCTCGTGAAGGTTTCTAGTGATGGTACCTACAAGCATCTCAGTTATCTATTAATCACGCAGTCATGAGTTCACACACAAGTTCAATTAAGTCATGATATAATGTAAAAGACAACACAAATGCAAATACTCACACTCACTACCGAACAATAATTATATCAAACTTCGTGTTATTAATGGTTTCCACTTAAGTGAATGATTTTGCTACTTTCTACTCTAAATTCAGGCAACCTTCCGTGATCTTGTGAACACTCAACTATGATATTTTAGTTTCTCTTCTACTGTTTCATAATCAAATTTTGTCATTTTTAATAAAAACACATATTTCCATGTTTCCACTTTTCATCCATTTTTGTCTTTCTAAATCACCAGACTTTTGAGCAGGGATTTTTAGTCCCGACTAATTGGGCCCGAGCTTCTTCCATGGAATTTATGCTCATTAGTTTTCTCCCCTTTTTATGCGAACAATAATATTGGTGATACCAAGGCCCGGTTACTCAAATCGAAGAACTACTTTTCGCATTTCATTTTCTCAAAATATATATTTTTAATTTTCTCCATTTCAACCATAACATCTCCCATTCTCCCCTTTTATTATGGCAAAATTATTTTTCAACTACATAGTCAAAAATCAACATATTTCTCATAGTGAATGTGTGTTTGTGCATATAAGTCAAAGTCAGTTTTCTTAATTTTAATTTCACCCATTCACTCACCCATGTAAAACCATATCACTGCACTAACTCAATCTAATCATTACTCTTATGAATGAAAATATTACATAACATACTACTCGTTCATCATAAACATGAACTGAATCAAATTGTAATGCAAAACGTTCATGCGTGAAAACAAAGAATTGTTCTCAAAATTTGGAATTTTTTCAAAAATTTCCATTCCTTGTAATACTATACCCTCACCCCCAAACCATATCCTCCTGGTCAAAAATAATATAGGAGAACAAATACAGTTACCCTTTAAGCTTAATTTTATATTCCAAAGAAAAGCATGAATCCCCTCCCCCAAACTTGATTTGGATCACCTGTAGATAGCATCAACAAAGCATAAATACCCAATCATAGCAAGGGAAAATAAATTTCATCATAAATATCCAGATATTAACACTTGTTTTCAAGGAATCAAAGATTCTCTTTTTTATTATTATTATTAATTTGTTTTATAAATAATACAAATAAAAGAAAATAATAATAATAATTTGGCAAACAAAGACGTGGCCTTAAGGGTTTACCATCCCTAAAAACAAAATTAAACTCAAACAAAAATCCTAAACCTAAATCTAAACCGTAATCTTCCTCCTCTTCTTCATCACTTGACACGATGCTTTTCAACCATATCCGGCAGTTTGCAGTCTCTTTAAACTTTTCCAAATCTTCTTACGGATAAAATTTCTTAATTGTCCACCGCATCACATCCAGCTCATTCATCCTATCGCCCAAATTTTCTGCAATGATCTTCGATAACAGAAATGAGTACGAAAGATAATGTTTAAATTTATCGGCACCCGCCCACTGTCTACTCACAATTGCTCGAGCAATCGAAATATCAACCATGATCAACATTGGAACACACACTTCATACCCATGAGTTAGGACAAAAAAAGTTCTAAGCATAGTGTGATCCCTTAGACTGGTCCGATTATTGGGCCGAAGTTGAGCCGAAATGACACAATCCAAATAAAACAGATCCGACTTCAACCACCAATTATCACACGTCCTATCTCCTGGATCTGATACTGTACACAATTCCCGAACCATTTCCTCACTCGAATATGGCCATACTAGAGGATGTTCTTTCAATATTCCTTGTGAGTTTGTCGGAGTACCGATCGGTATATTCCACGCATCAGCAATACTTCTTCTTCCAATCACTATAGGAACACTCCACTAAGTCACTTTAGACTTCATCACCTTAAATCTTGTCGGTCCCAAAATCGTCATATTTTCATAGAATTTTCGGACCAAGCATGGATACACTTTTTCTCCCGCCAGTTTCTCTAAACTTTTCAATTCTCGTTCCTTAAGAACATTCCAATCATGTGCTGTTAATATTCGGTTCATCCTCTGCTGACGAAATATTTCTTCAAATTATAATCTGCACTGCAAAAATGATTTCGGTGTGGTTCGACTTCTATTCCGACTCGTGGATCCTTTATTCGAGCTTTTCATATCCACATATGGTTATGTACCTTCAATGAATTCCTCTGGGTCAGAATAATCTCTATTAGCATTATCCATACTAACCCCCTCGAGATAGACAGAATAGAAGAAGAATATCTAACTTTAATGCTCAACTTTTGAGGATTGTGAATTGTGAACTGGTGTTACTCTATGGATGTATTTATATATGGATGTAGTAGAATCAGAGAAGAAAAAGGATTTAAAACCCTTAGCTGACTAGGAAAGTGGAAGCAAAGACTAATCCAACTCCAACTTTTATTTGCATTCCTTTTTCTTGTCAAATTAGGATTACTCTAAAAAGTCTACAAAAAACTTACAACAAATCCTAAAAATAACTTAAATGAATCCCAATGTAAGTATAGATACAAACTAGGCCAAAACACCCCGCGGACGGGTCAAATTTTCAAAATTCAAAATATTGCCTCATGATACCATACGCTTGAAGCGTAGGTTGGCCTGAATTTTTTTTTTTCAAATGACCCTCTTCTAATCAATTCATATATCTTTATAATGCACCCCCAAACTTAAACGCAAAAATATCCGCATAGTGTGATTACAAACTTAAAAGAATTTAAAACATCAACACCTTGAATTATAAGCGTAAAAATCAGGGGACACGTCAAACTTAATAAAATTGATTTAAATTTTTTTCAAAATAACAAAAACATTTAAAGAATAATCGTACAAGCGGTCATATGAAGACATATACAAAACTATCTGCTCAATAATTTATCTCGAATGTATAAAAATGAACTTAAAATAAAACAAAAACCTAACTAAAACTAAATTATGCCTCATCATCAGAGGTCAGTGGTGCAAGTGGAATATGCACACCCATATGCTGACTCATACAATCACACCGATGAAATAACCACCTCTGATCTCTTCAATGACGTATTATCCCATGATGCCTAGCCTGTCTCTCCTCTGCCAATGTCTGCTCTAGCCCCGTATCTGTGCAACAAGAGCATCAAACTGTGCCTAAGACAGAGTAACAGTACCATCAACAGGTGCCACCAGAAACATAACCTCATCCTCAACCGCCGGCATATATGGAATCTCAGCCTCTTTAGCAGCCTCAGCATCCTGAGCCATACCCGCATCAACCTAACGAGTATCATTAGCCTGCGCCTACGCATGTGCATCTGAGGCTGGTAAAATGACGAACCTCGGTCTCTGCCTTATAATAACATCTCCATGCAATCGGGTCCAAACACAAGTCCACATCCCCCTGACATACGGGGTACCTTCTCTAAATCTATTCCGCTCACCCGTATCCATCTCAATCCTTGCATCCAGCATAATCTACATCACCAAGCATGGGAATCGAATGAGAAACAGACACTGACCAACCTTGGTCTCCTTGTGTAGATGAATATAATGTGTATATAGGCCCTCTCACAAAATTCGTGGGATATAAATCCACCGCACGAACTTAAAAGCATAGTGGAGGGCCAGAAATAGTGCATAAAATATGGTGGTATGGTTGTGCGGCAGAATCTGGGATCGGGATATCACATCCCAAAACCAAAGCACCGGGTGATAATTCGTCTTCTTTGTGCAGTTTCGATGCGTATCAGCCCACTGCCCCGCAATATGAAGTACAACAATCTTAGAAATAGATGGGAGTATCTTGGGCATAGGTGAGAACACAATAGCTAGCTCAGGTGGACACTCTTTTGGAATACCCCATGCCTCAACAATAGTCTGGGGAATAATCTCAATCTCAGTACCTCGAACCACTATCCATAGTCTCAACCCCCTGTTGAAATTGCGCATGTGTAACCAGAACTCCCGGATCATATCCTCGCAAATATATGGAGTAGTCGGGGCAAGAATAGGTAATAAACATAGGGCCCGTAACCGGTCTATCATCCAGGCGGGGACAGGCTGTAATCCCTCAAGTATCTGTAATAAGTATGTATGCTCCTGTAATACCCCTTTCGGATCACCCGGTCTTGTAAATCCTCTACCGATGTTGTCCGGGGCACAGGTAAAAATGTAGTCGAAACTCCGGGGTACCCCTCCATAGGTGGCTCTGGTTACCCTCTCATCTGCTCGATCATCGCCCTGAACGAGGTCCTCCTCCTGCTCAGCATCATCCCCCTGCCTCACACTATCACTCTCAGGCACAAGTGACGATGATGGTGCCCGTGAAACAATTGGGTCAGCAACAAGGCGACCATGTAGAAAAAGGATGTCGTGTCCCTATGTGGAACTCTCTAGCACCGCCTCAACAGACGAGGATGCTAAGTCAACATACTGTGGTCTCCTAGCGCCTGTACTTCGGAAGCGAATCGGGGACGGTGCAGGAGATGATGATCTTGACCTATGTCGCACCGGTGGATCAGCCGCAACTGCAGCCTGAGCCACTCGCCATGTTGACAACTTGGTCTGTGCCATGCCTACAATAGGGAATTTTTGAAAAGTAAGTGATAATGAACCGGTCACCGAATCAAACTCAAACTATATCTAAATTATCCAATATGACAATTAAACAAACCGTCGTCCCAAAACAAAATTGATATTTAATCCGCTTTCGAAGTCGAAAAACTTAAATTTTTAGAAAATGGATCAAAACACGATTTTGGTCGGACTCGTTCGTCGATACTAGTTTAGAATAGCTAAATAAGTCATATTAAATCAAAATAATGGAACTAAACTCACCGAATAAAAAATACGATGATTTTCCAAAAATTGAGTTTCGAAGACTTTTCGAGTTTTTCATGTGAATCAGGATAAATCATAAACTAATCGGACGATCCGCTGGCAAAGAATGATGAGGAATCGGATGAACAAATGGTAGAATCAAACCTCATAACGATTGGTGGAGAATTGAGAAAGAACGAAGAGTTTGAATGGAAAGGGGGGAAACCGCTGACGGGTCCTGTTTACAATAGGCCTGCATCTACGCTTCAAGCGTAGCTAGACCTACACTTGAAAGGGGGGAAACCGCTGACGGGTCCTGTTTATAATAGGTCTGCATCTATGCTTCAAGCGTAGCTAGACCTACGCTTGAAGCGTAGGTCCCTATGGCCCAAAACTTTTTATTTGTCTTCAAATTCCGTCTTCAACTCCATGCATTCTCAATGATTCCTAGGCTCAATTTACACTTCCTACTCAAATGATGACGGCCTCGCGACTTGTTTTTACAGACTCGATCTTAAATACTGAAATAACTAAATTACCGTATACAAATACAAACTAGGCGTAAAAGCTACTCTTCATCACCTAGTACCAATATTTAGCGTCATTGGTACGATGTTGTTGCTTCTCAATACTCCGGATCAAGCTTATCCAGCTTGGGTGGTGGTTCAGTTAGATCGATCATTTCTACCATAAGCTCAGCTGGTTGCACCTCTATATAATGCTTCAATCTTTATCCATTTACGACAAACTTCTTTCCAATATTAGGATCATCGAGCTCCACAGCTCCATGGGGGAAAACCTTCATAATCTTGTATGGCCTATCCCATCTCAATTGGAGCCTTCCAGGAAAGAGCTTGAGTCTCGAATTAGATAGCCAAACCTTTTAGCCGGGCTCAAAAACTTTCTTTCTAATATGTTTATCATGAAACGCTTTTGTTTGGGCCATGTAAAACCGAGAGTTTTCATACGCATTATTTCTCAACTCCTCAAGCTCTTGAAGTTGGAGTTTCCGTTATGCACCGGCTTTCTTTATATCAAAATTCAGTCTTTGAATAGCCCAATATGCTCAGTGTTCCAGCTCTACAGGGAGATGAAATGCTTTACCATACATAAGATGATATAGCGACATACTAATCGGTGTCTTAAGCGCAGTCCTGTACGTCCAAAGCGCATCATTTAGCCTTCGAGGAAAATCCTTTAAATCCGAACGCACAGTCTTTTCCAAAATATTTTTAATCTCCCTATTAGAAACCACCACTTGTCCTTCCGATTGGGGGTGATATCGTGTACCAATTCTATGAGTGACACTATACTTCTTACACAGAGCAGAAATAATCTGGTTGTCAAAATGGCTTCCACCATCACTGATCAAAACCCTTGGCATACCAAATCGTGAGAAAATGTTCGACTTTACAAATTCTTCCACCATATCATGGTCAACACACTTTGTGGCTATAGCTTCTACCCATTTCGAAACATAATCAACCCCCACAAGTATGTACTCTTTCCTATCTGCTTTCAAAAATAGTCCCATAAAATCAATACCCCACACATCAAATAATTCTACAATCAGAATCGGAGTTAAATGCATTATGTCTCGTCGAGATATGGATCCAAGCTTTTGACATCGCAGACATGCCTTGCAAAACTCAAAAGCATCCTTGAATATGGAAGGCCAGTAAAATCCACTCTGCAACACCTTATGGGCTGTCTTCTAAGCTCCAAAATGCCCTTCACACTCCAACGTGTGACAAAATGTCAGTATGCTTTGTACCTCACTCTTGGGGATGCATTTTATGATAATCTAATCAGAGCAATACTTGTACAAATGCGGATTATCCCAGA
Organism: Cornus suecica; assembly: GCA_963922005.1. NCBI lineage: Eukaryota > Viridiplantae > Streptophyta > Magnoliopsida > Cornales > Cornaceae > Cornus > Cornus suecica. The sequence goes on from OY998238.1 coordinate 26,369,226, forward strand.
TATAAAATTTTACTTGGCTGAAGAATTGGTCTTTCTCATTCTTAGACCATCCTTCAGGGGTTCGACATGTGGCTTTCTAATTGACAATGTTAGCGTACCACGGTTTTTGTTTCACCACAACCACATTGAACAGATGTTCATCCGGGAAAGAATCCTTAAGAGGATTAATTTGGTTTGTGGATTCGACAATGATCCTCAATAAATGATCCACAACAACATTCTCTGAACCCTTCTTATCTCTGTTTTCCAGTCCAATTCTTGTAGCAACGGAATCCACCAAATCAGTCAGGGCTTATAGTCTTTCTTTGTCAGCAAATGCCTCAGAGTGGCATAGTCTGAGTAAACAACGACCTTGGTGCCTAATACATATGATCGGAATTTATCCAAGGCAAAGAGAACTGCTAACAACTACTTCTCAGTAGTTGTGTAGTTCATCTGAGCTTCATTCAGAGTCCTACTAGCATAGTAAATGACATACTACAACTTATATTTTCTTTGACCCAACACATCTCCTGTGGCATAGTCAGAAGCATCACACATGAGCTCAAATGAGAGAGACCAATCTAGCGGACGAATAATCGGGGCTGATGAAAGTTGAGTACGCAATTCCTTAAAAGCATGAATGCACTCTTCGTCAAAGACAAAAAGTAGCATTCTTAGCCAATAAGTTGCATAACGACCGGGTGATTTTGCTTAAACTTTAATAAACCTTCGGTAAAACCCGGCGTGACCTAGAAAAAAATGTATCTGCTTAACAGATATAGGAGGAGGCAGTTTTGAAATTAATTCAACTTTTTCTTTATCTACCTCTATCCCTCGCTTGGATACAATATGGCTCCCTATTATCCCCTCTTGAACCATAAAATGGCTTTTTTCCTAACTTAGGATCAGATTCGTCTCCTTGCATCTCTTATGTACCAGTTCTAGATGTTTTAAATAGTCTTCAAAAGTTTTCCCAAAAACTGAGAAGTCATCCATGAATACTTCAAGAAATTTCTCTACCATATCAGAGAATATAGACATCATACACCGTTGGAATGTTGCTGGCGCATTACACAAACCAAACGGCATCCGTCTGTAAATAAATGTGTCATATGGACAAGTAAAAGTGGTTTTCTCCTAATCTATAGGGTCAATCATCACCTAATTGTAGCCGGAATACCCATCCAAAAAGTAGTAATAACTCTGCCCGGCTAATCTCTCCAGGATTTGATCAATAAATGGTAACGGAAAATGATCCTTCCTAGTGTTTAGATTGAGCTTTCTGTAATCAATACAAACCCGCCACTCTGTGGTCATATGTTGTGGAATTAGCTCACCTTTTGAGTTTGGCACCACTGTGATGCCCGACTTCTTCGGTTCCACCTGAGTAGGACTTATCCATGTGCTATCAGAAATGGGGTAAATGATACCCGTGTCTAGCTATTTCACTACTTCTTTCATCACCACCTCTTTCATATTGGAATTCAGCCTTCATTGCATTTCCCTTGATGGCTTTGCATCATTCTCAAGATGTATGCGATGCATGCAAATCGAGGGGTTTATGCCTTTCAAATTAGCAACGCTCCATCCTATTGCCTCTTTGTTCTCACTCAGAATCGCGACTAGACTCGATTCTTGTTTTTCTATCAATTTTGAAGATATAATCACAGGAAGAGTCTCACCGGGTCCTAAGAAGACATATTTCAGTTTTTCAGACAGTTCTTTGAGTTCCTAGGTAGAAGGGGTAGTTAAGGAGGGGATTGGTGGAATATTTGAAACTATCGGGAATGGTCCAATCGGCTCCCGCCATGGTTGAGTATATAAAACAGTCTCCATCACATCCGTCTCTTCATTTTACAACTTCCAGTATGTCTCCCAATCAGCAGTTTCCTCATCTGGCCATTCTCTAGTCATAAATGACTCTAGCTCATCTATTTCCAGGATTTGAGTTGAAAAATGTAATATGATATCATCCAGTTGATCACACTCATTAATCTGAAAACATTTCCCAAATTCAGGCAATTGGTGGCTTCATTCAAACACATTCATTCTGACCATCATACTTCCAAAGGTCAGATCCATGGCTCCGGTTTTGTAATTGATGTATGCATTTGTCGTAGCTAAGAATGGTCTTCCCAGTATTACTGGAATGTGCTTTTTCGAGTTTGGGACAGGTTTTGTATCTAGGACTATAAAATCAACCGAAAAATAAAACTTGCCCATTTGAACAATGACATCTTCAAGCACTCATCTTGCCTGTTTGATTGATCGATCAATAAATTGAAGTACGACCTCAGTGGGGCTGAGCTCACCTAACCCTAGTTGTTGGTAGACTGAATAAGGAAGCAAGTTAATACTCACACCTAGATCAAGAAGAGCTCTGCCAATTTCCTGGTCATCGATGACACATGGAATAGTGGGAGCACCGGGATCTTTCCTCTTAGGTGGAGTATCACTTAAAAGCAATGAACTTACTTGCTCAATCAAGAGTATTTTTGTTGGATTCTTTACTCTGCTCTTTCGCTTCCGGGTGCAAAGATCCTTGAAAAATTTAGCGTAAGGCGGTATTTGGGCGATTACATCTAAGAGAAGTAAATTAATCTTGACTTGTCGGAATGTTTCCAATATATCAGATTCTTTCAACTTTCCATACTTTGTCGGCTCTGTAAGACGTTGAGGAAATGGTGGTGCCTTCTTATAACTTGCCCTGTCTGACTCTACAAGTACTGTTTGATCGACATTGTCTTTTACTGATGGTTGATCCTTCTAAACTCTCTCAACCTCTTTTCTTACAGCTTTTTTCCTCTACTCTTGTTCTGCCTCCTTTCTACTTTGCAACCTCCTTCATGCTCCGCCTCAACTCGACTCTCCACTTCCCTTCCACTTCTCAGAGTTGTAATTGCTTGAACTGTTTTATTAGGTTTATTAACAAATGACCCAAGCTCTAGTGCTTTTTGTGGCCTTGGGTTAAGGATCGGCTAACTAGGCAATCTCCCTAGCTCTCTTACATTCCTCTCATTAGCCATTTGGCCCATCTGCATATGTAGTTGTACCAATGATTGGGTATGAATACCTAACTTGTTATGAATATCCAGTATAACTTGTTCTAACCTATTGGTCTGGAAACCGGGTGGAAGAGTTTGGCTTCTTGGAGGCTAGGTTTGGTAATTATATGGATGCCCAACTTGATTGTTATTGAAAGGCTGAAGCTCTTGGCAATTATTGAATAATTGGAGAGCTTGGGAATATTAGATGTTCTAGGTTAGTAGTTGGACTAAGAATTTCTATCCATGATTGTTAGTTGTGAGTCAAATGATTCTTGACTCTGTTGAAACCTTGGTTGTTGGTTATATGATTGTTATTTCTCAGTGAACCTTGGTTGTTGATTATAGGACTGTTGTCTGTTTATGAATCTTAGTTATTGATTGAATGATTGCCCTTGTTCGAACTTTGGTGGTGGATTCTCTACATTGGTAGATTTGTAAGACATGAGTGGATGATTTCTGGCATTGGAGGTGTATGAATTGGTGAAAAGAGCATTATTAGAATAGTTCCATGATGTGTTGACATCGGCAGCCATTATCTCTTGACACTCATGTTGGGAATACTCAGCTTCGACTTCAAACGTCTCTCTATGAGGGGAATGACTTCGCTGCATAAACTTTTCAATTCTCCTAAATTTCTCTCCAAACAATGCCATGGTATCTCTCACATCATCATGCTCTACAACATAAGATTTCTCAGATCTCCTATCCTATTGTTCACCTCTAGACCTCAACTCAAATTGATATTGAATTGTGTTTTCACTAATATTATTAAATATCTCCAAAAGTTCTTTAGCTGGCTTTAAAATAAACTGACCTTGTGTGGCCGCATCTATCAAAGTCTTATGCACCTCTCCAAGTCCCATGTAAATTATTTTAGCAATATCTTGTTCAGAAAACCAATGGTGGGGACATTTATACAGAATTTCATTATATATATCCAATGCATCATGAAAATGCTCACCAGGTAACTGCCTAAAGCTTTTGATTGCATCTTGTGCTTCTGAGGTCTTTCCTATGGGATAATGTTTTTCTATTAATTCTCTCTTAAGGGATTCCTAATCAATTTTAATTTCTTTTGCTAATTTGATGTACCATCTTTTAGCTCTCTCTTTCAATGACCAAGGGAATAATCTCACTCACAAGTCATTTTTGGGCAAATTGTCATACCTAACAGTAGAGGCTACCTCTAGGAAATCATTGATGTACTGGTATGGGCCCTCTATTCTAAGGCCTGAAAAATTTGGAAGCATATTGATCATGCTTGTCCTGATCTCAAAGTGTTTTGCTCCTTCTTTCTCCGGAAAATCAGCATAGGAATCGTACGCATCGGGTACGTAATATCCTTTCAGTGATGTCTATGGTACCCTTTGTTGGTAGGCTCTTTGGTCAGCAACTGCTTCTTCTTGCAGACGATGAAACTCTTCAGTAGATTGACGTAAACGATGGAGAGTCTTTTCGATCTCAGGATCGTACTCGACTAATGCAGTGCTTAAATTAGAACAGGTCGATCTATCGGTCATACGCTACTCAAGTAACTATATATATATTTTTTTCAAAATGTTTGTGAACTAAAAATTATCTACTTCTAAATTACAAAAAATAAAGCTAGAATTAATATGCAAAAATTTAGGTAACTAAAACTCACAATAGTTCCAGACGCAACTTTAGAAGCTCCGTTTTCCCTTTTATGCTATTCAGAGTACCTGTCAATCTCACAAAATTCTAACTTTAGCTACAACTACAATAACGTAATGCAAATAAACTACTAAAGCCACCGAACAATGTTCAATCCCTGGCAACGGCGCCAAAAAGATGATGCGACGCCAGGTGTATAAAAATGTGGTTAAAAACAACACTTTAACGACTCTAGGTTTTACCCTACGCAAGCGCACGTATCAATTGTAGAATAAAATGGCTTGAGTAAGGGATATTGATTCCATAGAGACTACAATTGTTTACTTTAATAATTCAAAAATACTGAATTATATTTTCTGAAAATTGTTTGGTTTGGTGGTCAAAGACCAAATTATCTATTTTAACTAATATTATCTAGAAAGTAAATTAAATTGGTTATGATTCAGATGAGAGAGAAAACTAGGGTTTTCATCACTCCACCACTAACCGCATAATATAGTTCATCACTGTATCAATTGTACGAGGGTAATCTATAACTGTGAATCAGGTTGTACCACAAATAGCTAAATACGACCCCAAAAGGAGTACCATCAACCGGATCGCGAAAACCCGTCTCATGACTAACCTAACTAGTACATGCCAATTATATTACTCTAATCTACTCCTAATCAACCTATTTCTCATAGTGAATGTGTGTTTGTGCTTATAAGTCAAAATCGTCTTTCTTAATTTTAATTTCACTCATTCACTCACCCATGTAAAACCACATCACTTCACTAACTCAATCTAATCATTACTCTCATTAATGGGAATATTACATTACATACTACTCATGCATTATAAACATGAACTCAATCAAATTATAATGCAAAACATTCATGCGTGAAAACAAAGAACTTCTCTCCAAATTTTAAAGTTTTTCAAAAATTTTCATTCCTTGTAATACTATACCCTCACCCCCAAACTTAAATGACACCATGTCCTCATGGTCAAAAATAATATAGGAGAACATATACAGTTACCCTTGAAGTTTAATTCTATATTCCAAAGCAAAACAGGAATCCCCTCCCCCAAACTTGATTTGGATCACCTGTAGATAGTATTAACAAAGCACAAATACCCAATCATAGCAAGAGAAAATAAATTTCATCATAAATATCCATAAATCAAAACCTGCTTTCAAGGAATCAAAGATTTTTTTTTTGATATTATTATTAATTGTTTTCAAAAATAATACTAATAAAATAAAAAATAAAAAAAATTTGGCAAACAAAGACGTGGTCTTAAGGGTCTACCATCCCTAAAAACAAAATAAAATTCAAACAAAAATCCTAAACCTAAATCTAAACCCTAATCTTCCTCCTCTTCTTCATCACTTGACATGACGTTTTTCAACCATATCCGGCAGTCTGTAGTCTATTTCAACTTCTCTAAATCTTCCTCTGGATAAACTTTCATAATTGTCCACCGTATCACATCCAGCTCCTTCATCCTATCGCCCAATTTTTCTGCAATGATCTTCGATAACAAAAACGGGTACGGAAGATAATTTTAAAATTTATCAGCACCCGCCCACTGTCTACTCACAATCGTTCGAGCAATCAACATCTCAGCCATGATCAGCGTTGGAACACACACTTCATACCCATGAGTTAAGGCATACAAAGTTCTAAGCATAGTGTGATCCCTTATATTGGTTAGATTATTGGGCCAAAGTTGAGCCGAAATGACACAATCCAAATAAAGCAGATCCGACTTCAACAACCAATTATCACACATCCTATCTCTTGGATCTGATACTATACACAATTCTTGAACCATCTCCTCATCCATATGTGGTCATACTTGAGGATGTTCCTTCAATATTCCTTGTAAGTTTGCCTAAGTATGGATCGGTATATTCCACGCATCAGCAATACTTCTTCTTCCAATCACTATAGGAGCACTCCACTAAGTCACATTAGCCTTCATGACCTCAAATCATGTCGGTCCCAAAATCATCATATTTTCATAGAATTTTCGGATCAAGCCCGGATACACCTTTACTCCCGTAGGTTTCTCTAAACTTTTCAATCCTCATTCCTTAAGGACTTTCCTATTGGGTGTAATTAATATTCAGTTTATCCTCTCCAGACAAAATATTTTTTCAAATTGCAATCTACACTGCAAAAATGATTTCGGTGTAGTTCGGCTTCCATTCCGACTCGTGGCTCCTTCATTCGAGCTCTTCATATCCATATATGGTTCTGTACCTTCAATGAATTCCTCCGAGTCAGAATAATCTCCATTAGCATTATCTATACTAACCCCCTCGAGATAGACAGAATATAAGAAGAATATCTAACTTTAATGCTCAACCTTTGAGAATTGTGAATTGTGAACTGGTGTTACTCTATGGATGTATTTATAGATGGATGTAGTAGAATTACAGAAGAAAAAAGATTTAAAACCCTTAGTTGACTAGGAAAGTGGAAGCAATGACTAATCCAACTCCAACTTGTATTTGCATTCCTTTTCCTTGTCAGATTAGGATTACTCTAAAAAGTCTACAGAAATCTACAAAAAATCCTAAAAATAACTTAAACGAATCCCAATGTAAGTATAGATACAAACCAGGCCAAACACCCCGCGAACGGGTCAAATATTTCCTAGTGTTCAGGTTGAGCATTCTGTAATCAATACACACCCGCCACCCTGTGGTCATGCGTTATGGAATTAGCTCACCTTTTGAGTTTGACACCACTGTGATGCCCGACTTCTTCGGTACCACCTGAGTAGGACTTACCCACGTGCTATCAGAAATGGGGTAAATAATACCCGCGTCTAGCAATTTCACTACTTCTTTCATCACCACCTCTTTCATATTGGAATTCAATCTTCATTGCATTTCCCTTGATGGCTTTACATCCTCCTCAAGATGTATGCGATGCATGCAAATCAAGGAGTATATGTCTTTCAAATCAGCAACGCTCCATCCTATTGCCTCTTTGTTCTCACTCAGATTCGTGACTAGAATCGATTCTTGTTTTTATGTCAATTTTGAAGATATAATCACAGGAAGAGTCTCACCGGGTCCTAAGAAGACATATTTCTGTTTTTCAGGTAGTTCCTTGAATTCCAAGGTTGGAGGGGTAGTTAAGGAAGGAATTGGTGGAATATTTGAAACTATCGGGAGCAGTTCAATCGGCTCCCTCCATGGTTGAGTATATAAAGCACTCTCCATCACATCCGGCTCTCGTATTGATTGGCTATCGATCGGCTGACTAGGCAATCTCCCTGGCTCTCTTAGATTCCTCTCATTAGCCATTTGGCCCATCTGCATATATAGTTATGTCAATGATTGGGTATGAATAACTAGCTTGTTATGAATATCTAGTATAACTTACCCATGTAAATTATTTTATCAAAGTCTTATGCGTCTCTCCAAGTCCCATGTAAATTATTTTAGCAATATTTTTTTCAGAAAACCTATGGTGGGGACATTTATACAGAATTTCATTATATCTTTCTCATGCATCAAGAAAATGCTCACCAGGTAACTGCCTAAAGCTTTTGATTGCATCTTGTGCTTCTGAGGCCTTTCCTATGGGATAATGTATTTCTATGAATTCTCTCTTAAGGGCTTCCCAATCAATTTTAATTTCTTTTGCTAATTTGATGTACCATCTTTTAGCTCTTTCTTTCAATGACCAAGGGAATAATCTCACTCGCAAGTCATTTTTGGGCAAATTTTCATACCTAACAGTAGAGGCTACCTCTAGGAAATCATTGATGTGCTGGTATGGGTCCTCTATTCTAAGGCTTGAAAATTTTGGAAGCATATTGATCATGCTTGTCTTGATCTCAAAGTGTTTCACTTCTTCTTCCTCCGAAAAATCAGCATAGGAATCATACGCATCGGGTGTGTAATATCTTTTCAGTGATGTCTTTGGTGCCCTTTGTTGGTAGGCTCTTTGGTCAGCCATTGCTTTTTCTTACAGACGATGACGATCTTCAATAGATCGACGTAAATGACGGAGAGTATTTTCGATCTCAGGATCGTACTCGACTAACACAGTGCATAAATTAGAACGGGTTGATCTATCGGTCACACGTAACTCAAACAACTATATTTTTTTTTTCAAAATTTTTGTGAGCTAAAAATTAACTAAATTAACTACTTCTAAATTTTAGAAAATAAAACAAGAATTAATATGTTAAAATCTAGGTAACTAAAACTCACAAAAGTTCAAGACGCCTTCAGAAGCTCCGTTTTTCCCTTTTATGCTCTTCAGAGTACCTGCCAATCGCACAAAAATCTAATTTTAGCTACAGCTACAATAACGCAATGCAAATAAACTACTAAAGCTATTGAACAATGCTTAGTCCCCGGCAACGGCACCAAAAACTTGATGCAACGTCAGGTGTATAAACATATGTGGTTAAAAACACCTTAACGACTCTTGGTTTTACCATATGCAAGCGCACGAATCAATTATAGAATAACAAATGGTTTGAGTAAGGGATATTTATTCCACAGGGACTGTGATTATTCACTTTAATAATTCAAAAATACTGAATTATATTTTTTGAAAATTGTTTGGTTTGGTGGTCAAAGACAAATTATCTATTTTAACTAATATTATCTAGAAAGTAAATTAAATTGGTTGTGATTAATATGAGAGAGAAAACTAGGGTTTTCATCACTCCACCACTAACCGCATAATATAGGTTCCTCACTGTATCAATTGTATGAGGGCGATTCATAACCGTGAATCAGGTCGTACCGCAAATAGCTAAATACGATCTCAAAAAGGAATACCATCAACCGGATAGCAACAACCCATCTCATGACTGGCCTAACTAGTACAAGCCAATTATATTACTCTAATATACTCCTAATGCATGAAAATAAATTAAAGCATGTCTATATTAAATTGCCAAGGCACGACTTGTGTCAACCTAGGGTTTCGAGTTTCATTACCACCATTGTGTAGAAAATCATAATTAAGCATCCGATTGCTGCTCATATTGAATAATCATAGTTGTTCAAAATAATATATTCATTTCATCTAAAACAAGAATTTAGAACAAATATAGAATTTTATATTGCAAATTAGTACGGTCTCTTAACTACTACAATCATCACAGTATGGTCAACAATTTTCCCTCTTTATAATTGAAAACAATGAAATAACTACATTACTTGGCTAGGGTTTTGCTAGAAAATCTTAGATACCGAGTTAGTTATCCATGGAAGACGGTGACTGCATCGTTGATAGAGAAA